>JAOUZG010000631.1:429338-475863 GCA_026289955.1 Argiope argentata | reverse complement strand
AAATGGAAATTTGTTCAAAACTCGTAAGCCATTTTTATATAAAAAAAATTATTATGCTGCCTCTTCCTGACGGTTTGTTCGTCCCGGGTTCGATTCCTTGTTAGGGTTGGTTGTTCTTCTGTTTTCTATCTGTAAGGTGTGTCAATGTGCCCCCTGAAAGAGGGGTTGTGCAAGCGAAAAGCTGGGTGCAAAAATTGGGTTGTGTGGACTGAATAGCTAAGTCGTACTCTTGGCTCTAGTAGGCGCTACTTCAAGTACAAGAGACACTCTTCGGCTTAAAATCGCTGAAAGCCGTCAGCGGGGTTATCCGGGGCAAATGAAATTAGTAAAGGGTGGGAAAGTGCCCTCATCCTCTGCATAAAGGACCCTGTGCAAAGGGGCTTATTGAAATAACTAAAACGGTTGCAACAAGCCACGCGTGTGTTTAAAGAAGCATTGAAAAATTTTTAAGCAATGGATTGATTGAAAATAAAAATGAAAGTAAAGGAAAAATATTCCATGTGATGTCCCAAAAAGGAAAAGGATTCAAGAAATCAAGATGGATCCTACAGTAAACGGTGTCAAATTTGCTGGGGAAATTCTGAAACCATTAGTGAAAGTGGAAAACGGAAAACTATGCGAAATGCAACTGGATAAGCAGGATATAAAAATCATAGTGCTAGAAAGGAACCGTACATGAGCTTGAAAAATCAGAAAAGGTGTCAAAAAATTTAGGAGAAAGTTATTAGTAATAAAGGAAAATTCGATGTTTTCGGCAGTGACCATATGATTTAATATCGCAGTGGATCCAAAATAATTTATGTCCTATAATTAAATAGGGCAGTAACTCCATAACTTAGATTACATGAATATGGAATTTAGTTTATAGTTTACTAGGTTTTAGTTTGAAGGCGTCCTGGTATAGGGGTAGCGCATCTTCCCAGCAGAGATGGTTACTCTTCTGTGTTCTATCTGTAAGATGAGTGAATGTGCCCCCTACATATAAAAAAGGTCTGTGCAAGCTAATATGATGAGTGAATAGCAAAAGTCGTACTCTTGGCCCTAGTTGGCGCTACTACAAAACAAGAGACGCTGATTAGGCTTAAATCGCTGATTGCCTCGGCGAGATTGCCAATAGCAAGTGTTAAAATTTGTTTTTCGAATTAGTTTTGTAAATATAACAAATGTAAAACATATTCTGAATACATAAATAACAACACTGATGTTAAAGAATTCAATACATTATGCGTAGGAAAAGGTGAAATGTGATCTGTCTTGGGCATGGCCAAAGTCATTGAACTGTTAAAAAGAAATATATATATATATATTATATGTAATAAATGCATATCTCAAATATTTTTAGAAACAAGAGTAGAACTCTTTCCTAGAGTTTTTAGCTAGTACAATGTTAATGAATGATTTTGCAGAAAGTCCCTTTTGGAAAGTTTGAGCTCACCACTCAACCCCCCCCCCCCCCCCCCCCCCGCCCCCAGATTGAACTGATTATAGCTTTATAATTGAATAGCGAGGGAAATCAGAAGCATCATCAGGAACTTCGAAGGGTGGTGCGATGCGAGATGAATGCAGCGGAGCATTCCGAAGGACAATGCCTGATGATATTGTCTCCCACCAACCAGGCGACTTTCTCATTCATTCCTGAATCCATAACTGGATTCGTCCAATCAAAACGTGAACTATCACTTTCTTTTCCTCGTAAAGAGAATGGAAGCGAAGCTCGCCCCCGAGGCGAAGTAGACAAACAGATTAAAGACAGAGAGCGAGGTATTTCCTCCGCGCTCTGCCCAAGCGCCTCCCACACTCAAAGGGACCGCGCATAAGCTGACAGATAGGGACAGCGAAGAATAAAAGTCTAAAGAAAAATAAAGAAGTGAGCTTTTCTATTCTCCAGGGGATAGATCTTTTTTTATTTGATGTGGTAAAATAAGTCTGGGAAAAAGCTGCTTCTTTTTTTATTTTTCTGTGAAGTGAAAACGAGTTCTGCGTTGTTAAACCGTTTTCTACGCAGTCGTAAATTTCTGTTTGAAAATGTCTTAAAGACACCGTTTGTTTCAAATTATTAAGATTTTTTTCTTTCAATGTAAGCCATTAAGCTTATGCATTGCTATTTTCTTATATAAAGCTACAATTAACCTTATAGTCGTCATCCTGGCACAGAGGTAGCGCGTCTTCCTCGTGATCTGGGAGTCCCGGGTTCGAGCCCCTGTCAGGGCATAGTTGTCCTCTGTTCTATTTGTGAGGTGTATGAGTGCGTACCCCAGTAAAAAGGGGCTGTGAAAGTGAATGAGATAAAAGTGTGTATCTTCTTCATATGAGCTAGAAGTCAGAATTCTGCCCTTGGGGCCATCCTTCAGAAGCTACTGCACACCACCTTCTATTGTAAAGCAGACACCACATTATCACCATTTTTCTACATATGTAGAAATACAAAAAAAAACAACCAAAATACGTTTTAGGGCTCTTAAATGTAAAAAGGGGTTATGAAAGCGAATGAGATAAAAGTGAGTATCATCTTCATATGAGCTAGAAGTTTGCACCCGTGTACTCAGGGGCCATATCCTCAGAAGCTACTACACTTCGCCTTCCACTGTAAAGCGGACACGACATCATCATCATTTTTCTACATACATAGAAATACAAAAATTTCAAAAAAAGAAAACACAACATACATTTTAGGATTCTTAAATATAAAAAAAGCATTTTGAACTCAATCAGTGATATAAAAGAGGTCCAACAAATAGCCAATAATTACCTAATTTTACAACTTACCAGAGTACGAAGCATGAAATGCGAGGAAATTCAAGTGTTTCGAAAATAGCTGTCTATAGTGTGGATTAATTCTATTCCTTTTAAACTTTTTTTAATCAAAATTTTCAAAATATTAACAGATTTCAAACATTTTCAAGCCTTAAAAGAATTATTTTTTTATTTTAGGATGTAGAAGCTTATCGAAAGAAATCTTTAAATTGTTATTAATTTTATTCAATCTATAACAGAGAATACATATTTCGTGTGTGTATGTGTGTGTGTGTGTGTGCCAAGGATATGGTATAATTAGCTGCTTAAAGTAGCAGCGACTAAATAATATCATCATGACTGTAGGATTTTCCGCCTGACAGAAACTCATTCGCATTATTTTAAATATTTATGCTAGTTAAAATTTGCACATTTTGGCTCTCTTAAATACTTCTGCTAGAGTAAGGATTTTAAATACAAATTAAATCAAACAAAGTAACGAAAATCCCATAAATTCTCAAAAATTACCAAGAAATTTATAATCAAATATATATTACGAAAATATTTATTGTATAACCATATCAAATCTAATTTCCTATTCATTTATTACTAACAATCACTTCTATTTTATTAAACTTTTATTAACTACACAAACATTTACATATAAGTATGTATTACAGATGAAATAAAATGAAAAATATTTTATAGAAAATATGCGTTGCATTTCAACCTACTAACAGAGCCCGACTTAGCCCATTTGGGGCACGAGGCAAAAGCTTCTTTGGGGCCACCTCTGCTTCACTACTTTAGTAATGAAGAACATTCATTAAAGAAGGAAGCATTAAATAAAATTTCTATTCGATTTGGGGGCCCTCACTTATGTTAGGGCCCTGGGCAACTGCCCCGTATGCCCCTGCCTTAGGTACTGCCTACTAAACATGAAAAAATTAGACAAACTTTTATATTTTGTAGGAAAGAAAATATTTGTTTCTGGAATAAAACATTATTTTTTTTTATTTAAAAGAATAAAAATGGAAAAAAGAAATATTAAAAGAAAAAAGGAAAGTACCTTGCATAAAAGACCCATGCATAAACAGATGCATACGTATTCATCTTTATTATTAGCAAAAATTAATTTTTTTTTCTTTTTTAAATATAAAATTATACTTAGAACCATTTCAAAATATTCCCTTTTAAACTAAAGCCATAGAAAAATATTTAACTTTTAAAGAGAATATAAAATTGAAAGAGAAAACTTTAAAATAATAATTTTTAGAAATCGTTGCATTACTTAAGGCCATGAACATAAAATCATCATTAAAATAATTCAAAATTTCTTTATGTTCGCATTTGTAATCATATAAATCTGAAAAACTACAATTTTTTGTGGGTGTTTGATTTTAGTGATGGCTTAGTGAGTGATTTTGTGTGAATTACTGCCAAGTCATAATGTGTGACTTAATCTAGTGCTAAGTCAAAATATGGGCTTTACAATTGTTAGCAACTGACCAAACAATTCAATTTCTTCTCCTTCCTCATAAAAATATAAGATCAATTATATATTTGTTACTTAGTAAAAATAAAATATTTTTTTATTGTGAATAAATTCTAGATTAAAATAAAGCAAAAGCATGTAAAATAATTTTAAACAAACATACGTGTAAGATTATTTATAAAATTACATGACAACATATGTAACGAAAACTTTCCATTAAAAACTTACACATTTATAAGGTTATAATTTACTTTTGACTCTTAAGGTTGTTGGATTTTGATTGTAAACAGAAACTCATGTTATTAAAAAAAATTTTAGACAATTTCGTTCATTCCTATTTGTTTCTTGAATTTTCTTTTTAAATCATTGCAAAACCAGATGACTCACAGAAAACCAAGCTAAAGTGTTTTAAACGTTTGAAAATGAACCAATTTAAAAGTGTGTTTTTAAAAATTATTATTTATTGGTTTTTAAACCGAAAGGTTATAGTTAGTACAACAAAATTTAAAAATACATTTATTAAAATCATGAATAATGTAAAAGCTTCCCCTGAACGAAAAAATAAGTCAATGGCAATGGAAAAAAAAAGACTGAATGAAATGTAAGTTGCAACAATGAAAATGATTTGAATTTCCCTTCTACAATAATTTTCAATGTATTGTAAAACACGCTTAAAATATATTTTTTAATTTACGCAAAATTACGGATATCGTTAAATATATATATATTTGAATTTTAATATGATACGAAAATCACTTTTTTACAGCGATATTTCCAAAGCTATTACGAGAAAATGAAAAAAAAAATGATTATTTTTTAATTAATTAAGATTTTTTTTTAAATGCGCCAAGGTGCACATTTTCATTCTCTATAGTATAAACGTACAAAGTTTGAGAGCTATTTAAATTTTTTATGTCACACACATATACATTTTTAGGGAGATGATCTTTTCCATCCAGCATTTCTTCAAATTTCCTTTACTTTTTATATGTGAATATTCCGACTAAAGCAAATTTCGTAACTGAAGTTAGTAAAATTTAGAAACTATCATTTAGAAAAGTGATCCTTTCTTTAAACAAAATGGAATTATTTTCAAGAAACGATAGATTTATTTGGCATTTTATTCATGTGAATCAAAGCCCAAAATTAAAATGATTTCTAAATAAAATAAAAACATTCAAATTTAACTGTTGATTTAAATTCCAAATTGGAGGGGGGAGATATTACTCATGATAAGGCAATCATGAAAAAAAATATTTTCTGGGATAAACCGTTTATCCTATATTTAAACTGTCAATTCAAAACAATGTCAAAATATTGGTGGCAGCTTTAGTTTTATTATTATCTAAATATCCCCTCATCCAAATGAAAATGGCAGTCTAAATCTCCATTTGAGAACGAAATCAAAATTAATGATAAGTGTGTTTTAAATATTTTGTGTGAAGGTTTTTATCAGGTCAGAACATGATGTTTCTGGGATGAGTTTTTTGGTGTCAACAAAAATAAGAAGACGAAAAATAAAAAAAATTATTATCTGCACGAGCATCTCAAAAAATCAGCTTTTAATAACGCGTTGCCATTGCATTTACAAAAGCTCTGGTTTAAAAAAATAGGTAATGACTACAAATAATACCTAGAAATAAAATAAAATAAAATAAAACCTAGAAAAATGCCATTTTGAGCACGCGATTATACAAAATGAAATAAATAGGGAATGCGATATTTTTTTGAAACAATCAATGCGAGACAAAGTCTTTTGGATCGTTTGCAATACCAAAGTGACTCATTCAATGAAACAATTGAAATGAATAAAAAATATAATTTAACTTGCACGCGCACGTGGTGCTTGGCCGTTCAAGAAATGATGTTCTGACAAGATACATTGAAATATGCATAGCAGATTCCATTTTAATCTTTTTTATATACTTTCTTAATGATATTATTTCCTCGGTCAGAGATGACCATTGCGGTGGAGGGGGGACTATTTGCACCCTATATTAACCCTCCCTTTAAACACATAATTTCCTAAACAATGCTCTTGGTAATGTTTCAATTTCGGTAGTTTTCAAAACAACACCAGGTTAGGAAAGAAGTTAACAAACTATGGGCCGTGACCTTATTTGTGGTTAGACTTTAGATTTTCGTAAGTGCTAAAACTCGGTCAAGCGTTTTTCAAATTTAGAATCATCAGGCAGAGTTCAAATGTTCATATGGAAACGCAAATTTTATGCGCAAAAAGTTTTTTTTTCCTAATTTTTTATTAAATTTTGTTGGTAGAATTTTTAAAAATGCTCTATTATTATTGTTATTACTATTTATATCATTATTTTTCCGGAGTCTAAACAAAAAATTGTTGCATATATGATAGTAAAATTGGAATAAATCAATATCTTAATTGTTTAAGAAGATATAAAAATATTTTGTAAAAAAAAGTATGTCACCAAGAAGACTTAAGTATAAAGTTTCCTAACTCTATTTCATATGAAAGTGGCGAAAAAATCTTAACATTGTCCTATAAAAAAAGAAAATATTAGAATATTCGATATTGCATTTGAGGACAAAAAGTATCCTTTCTTTTTCGCAACATTTTTTCTCTTAAAATCGCTTATATGGTCAGTAAAAACTTAGAATTTGAGATGCTAACAGTAAAATAAAGAAAAACACATGTTTCCTCTTATAAAGCAACACTAACGGAATCCATAAATTTCCGAAATTTGAGTACGATTTTACTTGAGACATGTTAAGAGCATATTTTTGACATCGTAATGCAAAACCAAACTTTTTTACAATTATTTTTGGATATAAGGGTTTAAAAAAAGTATAAAAAAATTAATGAAGGAAAATACAATTCTATATCGAAACAAAATAATATTAAAGAAAAGAATTTACCAAATTGCAATTTTGTACTTAATATATACTTAATATCGTTACAGTACAGGGTGTCCAAAAAGCTCCCGTACTGATGATTTGTGAATTTATTTTACAAAAACAATAGGTTTAAAAAGAATTATTTTTATGCCAATGATAAAAAGCACTTTTAACATAACTAAGGAAAAAATACTGAACTTACATTTATAATAAATGTTCAAAATGTCTATCCCTTTCTTGGAGACAAAGCTGAACTCGTTTGCGCATGTTTTTCGAGACGCGTTTTAACATGCTGGGAGTGATTTCTTGTATCCTTTGGGTAATTGCGATTTTCGAATCATCTATTGTTTGAGGATCGCCTTCATAAACTTTATCCTTTAAATATACCCAGAGAAAAAAGTCTGGGATAGTCAGATCCCGGACTTTTTTCTGTGAGGATGGTCAGTGAGGTCTGTGAAGATGATCCGGGATGGTCAGACCGGGATGACCAAAGATTTTTTGAGATAAGTCGATCGCCGAAAAAAAGCTTCAAGCATGCCCATGGTTTCATTACTCGTATGGAAAAATTCAATATACTTGGAAAAAAAATCATGCAAAATGATTTTTTAAATTTGGAGTACGGGAACTTTTTGGATACCCGGTATATTTAAGTAATTATTGCATCGCCGAATATCCCTCATCGGCCATCGAGGGTATAAAAGGGACTCTTCACTATTTTATCGTTCAAACATGTTCCTGCAATTTCTTCTGCCGTCATTCTGGCTTCGAATTTGATGCGATTACCTGAAAAAAAAATTGCGCGTAGAGTGAGCTTTCATTCTCCAGCGTGTTATTTTTGCAATTGCTGGAAGTGAAAGTTTCTGTTTTCTTTTTATGGCTTTTTATTTTGTCGAAATGAATTTCAATGGATGGGAAATGGAAAAGAGAGAAAAAAATGTGAAGAGATAAAACGCCACACAATGGATGTGGAATGCGGCTCAGAGCCCTTCTTAAATCAGGTCTCGTTCTCGCCCCCTCCCCCACCTGTGGCACCTTCGACCCCTGCTCGTGACCTTGCACCCGAGCTGAGCATCCGATAAATTTTAGCTTTTCCCCCTACACCCGATCCCCCTAACACTGAAAGCGCTTGACCCCTGACCCTCCCCTCTTCTACCGCAAGAAACAAAGAAAGAAAGAAAAAATGGAAGATCTTTTAAAAGCACAAGCACTATCTCCGCTGTCAGGTAAGAAGAAGGGACTCACGTACACAATCGAATCTCTGAGGGTGCACTTTCTTAATTCCTGTTTACTACCTTTCTCTTCTTCCTTTTTTTTTTTTTCTTCTTCTTCTTTTCGCTGACACTACACAGTCTTCAAACAATGGTATGCGCATGTGCAGATATGAATATGTGGGTGAGAGGTCGATGATATATATTAAAATTTTGGTAAGATATGCATCTACGTAGAATATTTACAAATAATCTATTCGTAGAATCCATAGAAGCGAGGAGTGATGAAAGAGGAAAGATGTCCCGGGAATTAAGTTCGAGGGCCTATATCCCGGTTAATTGAATAGGCAAAAAAGGAAGAGAGAAAAAAAAAATGCAATCGGCTTAGACCAGAACCGGCCGATAGAATTTCGAAAGGTGTTAGCTTTTAGTTCCCTTCACCGCAGAATGACTTCTAGAAAGAAATGGATTTTATTACTTTATACTAGTTAAATATCCATTTAGTCGAATCCTATAGCATGTTTCGTACACATTTTACTCTCTCTAATCCAATGCAAAGTGCTGTATTTGAAGATATCTCTCGTCGATTGTATAGACCTAGTTATAACCGAAAGTGCTATCATTTCTTTTTTAAAAAATTTCAAAATTCATCATGTATAATTTATTATTTAGATATTATACATAGCATTTGGGAATATTGACATCGTATTAACACATTATCAAATGTTGTGAATATTTAAATACAGTTTATCCAGATTATATTAATTGCATTAATTTATTTAATGGAATCAAAATTCGTCGTAAAATTTCATCTCACAGGATCATAATATATCTATATTTATTCAAAAATAATTTATTTCAATTATATATAAATTTTGTTCTGGTTCCTTACAGTCAGGGCTCGACTTAGCCTAGTTGGGGTCTGGGGCAAACACTTCTTTGGGACCCCCCCTTTTTTTCCCCTACTTTAGTAATGAAGAACATTTTTTTAAAAAAGGAAAAGTAAAATGAAATTTCTATTCGATTTGGAAGCCCGATTTATATGAGGGCCCCTGGCAACTGTCCCACATGCCCCTGCCTTAGTCAGGCCCTGCTTACAGTTGTATCTGTAGAAAGACCTTTTGAAAGATTAAAAATGATAACGAATTTCTTCAAATCTGGTATTTGTCAAGAACGGCTTGCTTATTTAAGACGTTGCATGTTGAATTTAAATCTACTTTCAAATCGAAATTCTATTGATATTATCAACAAACAAGCTAAAAATCTTTCAATGAAAAAAAATCATACATTGCAAATTTGTAATTCCCAAACCAAATTATATTTTATAAATTTCTATATTAATTTTTTATGGTGATTTTAAAGATTTCTCTCTCTCTCTCTTTCTCTCTCTCTTTATATATATATATATATATATATATATATATATATACCAAACTTTTGTTGAGCTCTTCTTGTCGATGGCAAACTAGGAGATTTTGTGGAATATTTTCATGATGAACTTTCATATGAGCTTGAACTCGTTTAAATTAAAATTGAGTATTCACATTCTCAACATAAAAATGTGATCACAATTCAGAATAATCATTTTTCTTTAATCAGATTTTTGATAAATTTAAAAATCAAATGTTTTGGCAAACTTTGTATTTAAGTATTGAAATGCGTTTCAAAACTGGTGTACTTTTTAAAATACAATTTTTCAAAAAAAAATGAAAATATCTTTTTTAATTCTTTTAAATTAATTTTTTTCTTTTTCAAAAATGATTCCTTTCAATATGATTCACTGTTAAATGTTTGATCATTTTAGGCTGGGATTGTATTTTTTTTTATTTAAAAATCACTTATTTAGAGATTAAATAAAAATTCTTTTTTTTTAAATCAACTGTTTATGAAAATTAGAGTGTAGGCGAAATATGCAATCCTGCAAGGCCTCTGCATAATTTAATCTGGTTTTTTCCTCCCCCCCCCACCCTCTCAGAAAATATTTCGGCATTAATTCGATATTTTAAAGCCATATATCAAGAAAGCAGTAGTAATGTAGGGATTCAGAAAATGTATACTATGCACTTCGTCTCCCTACATAAGTGTTATCTCAATATTTAAATAAATAATTGGGCTTATGTGACTTGATTGCACCTAACTTTAAAGAAACATTTTATAGAAAAGAAAAGAGAAGATAGTGAGTTAAAAATTTAAAATAATGCTTTATAATCTTTGGATTAAAAAAAGAAGAAGAAGAAGAAGAATTTTGTTCGCTCATATATTTTATTTCATTTATTTGCTAATCCTTTTTGGCAACCATCTCTACTATCCACTACCAGAAATATCACTTCTGTAAAATTTAAATTTAAAAAGTTACTATTGATGATTAGTTTGTTCAAACAGAGTATTTTCTTATAAACTTGTGAAATTATTAGTTTGGGATGCAAAATAAAAAGAAAATTATATTTTTTTCTCATAAAATTGATTTTTTAAAAGAAAATTGGTTTTTATGTTATATAAAGTTAATTTTTCCTATATTTAATTTTGAGTGTGTTAAACTTAATGTCACCGGATAGCCATATTTAATAGTAAAAAGTCAACAAATGTGAAAACTTAGAAAAAAACCTCGCTAAACATGCTTAATAAGAGAACAATACTATGCTTTGGTAAATTTAAAGAAATGTATGAAACACTTAATTTTCTTACATAATATCCAGAAAAACACTAAAAAAAATAATTTAGAAAGATGAACAGGCATTATTTTCAAAATAATATATTTTGGAAAAAATAGAAACTTTTCTTTTCTTTTTTTTCTTCTTAATATAAGAGTAAATGTAAAAAAAAATGGGGATATAATAATTTTGGAACTAAAAGTGGACATGAAATTTGAAATTTGAAAACAAACTAAATGTCAACCGTGAATTAATAAAATACATTTACTTGATATCAGTAGTATAAAATGCAATTGATATAGAAGTCCTTTCATCTAACACTTTTAAAGAGTAAATTTAGCGTGTTTCATGCATCAAATCACAATCACATTTTATTAATCATAACTTTATGGCTTAAATTAAAAATATTTGAAGAAACTATAAACAAATTTTTGTTCTCATTTTAAAAATTAAAAAAAAATGTTAAAAATCAGAAAAACATTTTTTAGAATTGGTATATATTTTTAAAATTTTAATAAAATATAAAAATAATTTTTGAAAATTCCATTTTTAGAAGATTTACCTCAAATTCTTTTAAAAAAATCTTCTTAATTTTAATTAATTACTATTTAAAAGATTTTTGGACTTTGATACATTGAAAATGGTTTTTCTCTGGTTTCAGAAAATTCATGAGTCAAATTTCATAAAGACTAAACTATGGATTTGTACAAAAAGATTTGTACACATAACACAAATGCACAATTCCTTATACAATATTGAATTCCCATGCATAATTTCCTATTATTAATCGTTTTGTAAAATATTTTTAAGATTTAAATTATAATGGCAATCTTACAGTCATATTTTGAAACATTCCACAGCTCCTTTTTCTAGTACTTTCTTTCTGCCGAAATTTCATTTAATTTTAAATTTAAAAAAATCACTCCATAGTAAGTATCGTAATTTCATTTGCAGCATTTCTTACTTTAATTCTAGGAGTCTATACTATACTAAAGGATATGCATTATTCGCTTTTATTATTGTTTAAAATTTACTGTCATGATTATTGAGTTTTCAGAGACTGGTATGTTAGTAATTGTCGTGATCTGACGTTGATGTAATAAGTTACGATTATTTTGACTAATCATTACTTGTTAATACTAACTGCAGTTATTGTTAACAATTATTTAATAAATTTTATTGATAATAGTAATTACTGTTTATTAATTAATAACAATCCATTAATTACATTAAGTGTACCATTTACATTGCTGGAACTCATTTTAAAAGGAAAAAAAATTGGTAAGGATATTTCTTACAGCCAGTGGAAAGGGTTTCCCAAAAACTTTCACCCGTATTCTTTAAGAAAGGTCATCTCCGAATTCCGAAAATTGTGGATCTTGCGCAAACCCGAGAAGGCCAAGAGTGCTCAGGTTTTTATTTCGAGAGTCCCTGAATTGAGACTTATGCATGCAAGGAATAATAAAGAAAACTGGCAATCGTGCATTGATTGCATAGCATTGGTGAACAATAGGTAAGAAATAGCGATGATTGCAGGAATCGAGTTTTTCTACGGAATCTAGTGAGTAATCTCTTGCAATTAATCCTTGGCTCGCAGTATATACAAAATACCAAAAAAAAATCAAATATATATTTTGGATACCCTCTTCCGTCGAACTGAAGGCTTTGGCCTGGTGGTATGGTTTAGGATCATGAACTGTAGGGCTTTACGTTTGATACCCGTTTCCACCGAAGAACCGTCGTATAAGGGGGTATGTAGCCCATTAAATCAGCCAACGCTATACGTCCTTCCACTGGTGTAGTATGGTGTGAAGAAACGCGTGCCGGCTCAGATGTCGTCCTCGCCATCAGATAGGGGTTCTAAATTACGAGATCCCTCCCAAAACAGCCCTGGTGTTGCTTTACAAAAGGGAGGTTAATATAACTACACTAAGCCCTGAGCACCCGAGGGCAGAAGTCTAACTTCTAGCTCATATGAAGATCAGGGCTAACTGTTCATCCCTGATGCGGTGGAGATGGGGGGGATTTTATAACGATAAAATTTTGTACTACTATTGAATTAAAGAATTCTGGAAATTATGTATTGAGATAGTGAATGTAAAACAATGCAATCATTATTTTTACGTTATTTTCCCTCATACACAAAAGGACTGTAAAAAAAAAACGATTGTGAATAATCTTCTATACAAAATGAGAAGAAAATCTGTCATTATATTTAAACCGGAGATATTTTTATATCATCAAATCCATTTACCTTTCTTTGAATTCTTTATTTCTGATTTATTGCTTGAAGAAAAAGAACCATGATAGAGTAGGCGATTTCAGACGATTTGCAAATTGCTCGCCTTCGAGAAAAAATTGACGACAAGGACTTTGACAGAGTAGAGGCAATTTGTCCAAGGATAAATCTGCTCAGCAAGGGGCAAAAAGGGAGCATATGAAAAATGAGAATTTTCGTTTTGAAACTAAAGGAAAACCGAAAGGGGAAAAAAAGTAAGCATCACATGATTTATTGTCTATTGTTGGGTATTGAAATTATCAATATTATTTCGTGGAAGTGGCTAGAGCAAAATGGCTAATGAGTTTAGTTTTCGTTTCAATAGAAATCTAAAAGGAAGAGTATTATTTAAATCTATGATTTATGATAAACGAATGCGAGTCACCAAGAGATCGACTTTGAAATGATTTTCCATGTTGTTCTGACTAACCTCGTTGTTCCTTCTCCAGTTACATCTCTTTTTTGTTAAATATCATTCGTAGTAGTTCTGAAAAGTTTATTCTATTCTTAATACAGCAAACTTTAGTTCACTTTTCGGTGTCACAGAGAAGGAAAAAAATCCATAAAAAAATTAGGGATATTTCCTAAAGATTTTGAGCTATGAAATTACTTTATTTTGAGATAAATAGTATAGATTAAAAATGGTTATCAGTTGGGAAAATTTTGTTTATGAATTACATCTTCAAAAGTATACAGTATTTGAAAATATCGAGTAACGCTCGTTCTTGGCAAGCCATGAAGAAGTTCACTTAAACAGCAACGTTGTGATGTGACAAAAAATGTGAGTTCCGCGATGTGACAAAGTGGTCACGAGCACCTCCACATCATAATTTGGAATAAATTTTTTAATTTGTAAGTTTAGGGAAAAGTTAAAATTAATATGAACTAGTTTAGACGAGCGCAATGAAGCGCAAACGTCATGAAATTTGGTATTTAATGATTTTTTATAATAATTTAATTAATAAAATAATATTTATGTTATTTATGAGTTAAATAAGAGCAATTAGTGGAATTAACTATGGGGAGAAATCAATTATTTGGCTTATTTATTGAAAAAATTACATAATTCCAGATTTTACGCGTGCCATTAAATTTGAGTTTACTTAAAACTCCTAAAAGCTATCATTTCAGAACTACTACAGAATGTTCCGAGTTTGCTATTATCTAGAATGAAATGTTTTATTTCGTTATATTAAACATAGTTTTTAAAGTGCCTTGAATACTGTACCTGTTGTTGCGTTGTTACTTATAGTACTTGCCATGGACAAGCCCCGCTGATACATCAGCAGATTTTAAGCCTTAGAAATGCGTCACATTGTTTTACTAGTAGCGCCACCTAGGGCCAAGAGTACGACTTAGCTACACACACGTCACAGCCCTTTTAAAGGGGCGGACTACAATAATGCAATTCATTCATTCATCTCAGATCGTAATTTAGACCTGGAACAGGGAACGATCACCCCTGGCCCAGTATCCCCAGTGATATTAATCTCGATATAGAGGACTTTGCGACCACGAACAGATTTAACGAGCGCCAATCGTCAAACACTCGGGGATTGTTTTGGCCGGTGAGCTTCGAACCCCGTAACCTAAGGAATACGAGTCCAACGCTCTACCAACCAGGCCATCCCGGCCTTACTGTACCTAAAACAGCTTATTAATACCTAAAACGATCATAATACTTTATTAATGGTAGATACTTGGGGCAACCATTTTCTCTACAAACATCTACTCTCCAATGGGGAATTAAGTTGTTCCTCGTTAAATGCTTAAAGCTGTTCTAATGCTTTATTTTGCAGTAATACTCAAAAATGGAGGACAGAAAGACGAATAAGAATTTTGCTATGAGGTTCTTTCCACAATTTTTCCTAATTTTTGTTAAATACCGTCAATTGTAAACTAGTAATAGGTCATATATTGAAAAAAAAAACTCTTCTCTGCACGATGACAGGGAGTTGATCATTATGTTTATATTTTAAAGCAATTAAATAGACATTTAGAAGACTTTTCATTGCAGCATGAAATAAAATAACGCTAAATATAAATAAATAAATTCAGATTCCTTAAAATATCATGGTCTTATGAGTTTTATCGTGACCATACATAAAAAATACTCCCCTTCGAAATATATTCTTTGATTTATTAAGGCCTATCCTATGTTTGTATCCCATAAATACATCAGAATCTAAGAGTTCAACAAATAACGACTTATAGGGTCAAGCAAATTCTGCGAAATGAAGTAGAAAGTTCTGCATAGAAGTTAGATTAGATCCCTGTTTCCTAAAAGGTTGAAAAGGAAAATGAGGGGAGGGGGTAATTCAAGGAATCATCGTTTCCAATTATTTAATTTTAAAATTAAAAAAAATCGCTTCAATCATAAAATTAATTATAACTGTCATCAGTTGTTCAATAATTTAATTTTTTCTATCACAAGATTTTCAGATTACCTTCAACCAATAATATTACCCCATAGTTATCACATTTGATATATGCCTTAGAGGATAGAAATATGCAGTCGAACCTATTTCTTTTTTGAAATTTTAATTAGAATTCTAATTCATTAAAAATTACGTTGAAATTTGCTCTTTTTCTGGGATTACTTCCAAAAACATAATTGTACAAAAATAAATTTTGCATCGTTTCAAATCTTTTAAAAATCATTTTAAGGATTTCAACTTAATAATTAAAAGAATTTTTTTTAATTCTGACAAGTTTTTTAAAATTTTATTTCTTCTTATTTTCCAAACGATATATTAACATCTTCACCCTGAAATTCAAGTCGTTTTCGCTGTTTCTTCGGATATTTGATAGTGTGATTTTGTTCTACTGTTGAAAACTAAGAAAGAAGCATTTTGCTTCATATTTTTGTAGTTTGCAAATGAAAAAAAAAAAGAAGTGTAGTTGCAATATCGCGAAATTTAGAAGACTGCTGAACCGAGCATTGACGTTTTGTTCTATGATCTAGAGACAACTTCTCAGAATCGTGGATATAAAGTTATATACTAGCAAGTTATTTGAAACCAAATTTAATCGACATTCACAGTGAACCATTTAGTTGCCTGAGACGACTTCAGTTAAAAACGTTTCAGTATATCCATTGTTTTGAATAAAACCTTTGAGATTTTGTTTTACTTGAAATTAAGACTTGATTTCAGAATCAAGTAATGATTTTTTTAAAAAAAAGTTTCAAGTCATCAATTTTTATACACTGTTGTTCTTTCCCATTGTGTATTTAGACGCATAAAAATATTGCACTGAAGCCGAAAGGACGAATCACAAGTTTTGGACAGCTTCTAATTTTTCTGCAGGATGTCACAAAACAAACACACTACATAACAACTAATAGTAGAAAATAGAGCTCATTACTAAACAGTCAACACATCATCCTGGTGACTCGAACAGACTACTGCTTCCTCGTCCAGCGAGTCTCTTCGTAGCTAATGTTTCCCATAATTCCACTCGGCTACCACGCTATCTGAAGGTCAAAGGTAATGTGATCCTTCAGCAGAGGTTGGCAAAGATTAGTCCCACACATCTTTGCAATATAAGTAGAAAATTAGAAAAATGCATTTCATTTAAATAGGATTATATAAATTTAAAAATTAATATGAATTACACATCTATCAAAATTTGAAGAATTTTACTGAGAAAGCCATTAAGATCAAGTTACACAAAATACAAAAAATTTTCAACTGAAATTTTTAGCTATCTTTAATTTCGACGAATGAATAACTAACCAAAATAGGTTAGAAATCATTATATTTAATTTCCGGAATACGATAAGTATTGCTACAGTAGGCCGTTCTTCACATTTGATATTTTTTAATTGATAGTTGTACACATTTATTGACTTCATTTAAGAATATAGAATTTTACAAATTATATTTATTAATTTGCTTCTCAACAAAATAAAACGAAAAGATGCATTTAATTATATCATATTTGATCAAAATATGTATATATATATTCTTTTTTGTAATTTGATTCTTCATATAGCTATCTATATAAATAAGAAATGTCCTCCAATGTTAAGTTTAAGTATTTACTTTGGATTCTTTTCATCAATTCATTTCATTTAATTTATCTTAAAAATTTTGAAAACAATTTCATTTGTCTGAAATTAAGCTTTAAATAGGATTATAGTGGGATATTTTATTATCTTTAATGCTCAGTGATAAATGCACTTATTGCTTCCAATTTCAATTGAATGACCGCTGTTAAGTATATGTAAATCCTATATATTTGTTTGGTAAGACGGAAAAAGTATTTGTTTTCGTATTAAAAAAATATTAATTAATTACATCACCTCAATTAAAAACGATATTCTTTTACCTTTATCAAAAAGCTCTAAAGAAATATTTAGAGACATTCTAAACATTGTCTTGTTCTAAAAAAATTTAGAGACTTTCCGAAGTTATATCCTGTTACCAGTTTAATAAAAGAACCAGAAAGAAAGACATATTGGATATCTTCTAACAAAATTACAGAGTATTTATATTCTTTTAGGAATAACAAATTATCGAAAGCAAGGTAAAAATGTTGTTTCTATTTATTATTTCATTTTTGTATATCTTCCCTTAAGGGTATTCTTGGACCGGCCGTGAATATCATCTGAAATACTTACGTTAAAAGGTTCATGACTAATAAGTTACAATTGTAAAAAATTCAAATTTGTTAAAAAAATGTTTAAATAATTAAATATTAAAAAAACATTCTCTAAAATATTTGATGAAAACGAGAGGATGTATAAAAGTGAAGATGTCTAAAAAATTTAACATTACATTTATTGAATTCAACAGCGTAAAATAAAATCATTTGCTCCATTTAAAGAATTATTCCAACTGAAAATATATATCTATTCCTATTAGTCAGAAATTATTTATTATACCATGATTTAAATATATTTTCTATTTTAATTATTAAGGTAAATTTGAGAACAAATTCAAATAAAAATAGAGATGCGAAATATTTTTAAACAAAATTTAAAGTATCATGATTTAGTCTTTCTTTTACAGTTACTAAGTAAAGCGTGTTTTGTGTTAAACTTCATTCTGCAATGATGAATATGATAATTTTTTAAAAAAATAGTCGCTTTTCAGTGTCATATTTAGATAAATTTTGACTTGTCTATAGTTTTGTTGCAAAGACAACGTTGAATCTCCCAGCTTTTTGCAATTTGAGGCGTCCTTCCTGATTTGAGGCGTCCATATACGGTTAAGTTAAATGATAAGTTAGCATTTGATGTATTCGGTAGAAAATTTTAAACAGATGTAATCACATTACTAATAATAAAATAAAATCATTTTCATTGCTTATTACAATTTGGAATTATCGTGTTAACATGCCATCGATAAAACATTAGGCACCTCATCTGCTTGATTTTTTTCCAAACTGAAATTTTGGTGAAATGCTCGTATTTCGGATTTCATTCATCTAATAAAATTGCTTTTCATTCGGTCCTATCCTATTCATAAATACTTCGGCAGTGCGTCTTTATTTTTTTTTTTTTCATATTATGTCTAATGTTTAAACTCTTCTGTATATTTAAAAATATCGAATACATGCGTCCAGTTCATGAGTGATTCTGGGCTTGTTGATCAAAAAGAGTTGGAAAAATTTTGTTCAAATTTACAAATATGGTTCAACTGACACAAACATTTCAATTTGTAGAACTGTTTTCTTTTCTCTCTTCCTAATTAAAAAAAAAGAAAAACATCTGCTCAGTCAACATGAATATATCTATTAATAAACATTCTGTTGTTGTTGTTGTTACTAATGGCACTTGCCATGGACAACCCCCCCCCCCCTCCGCTAATACAGCAACAGACTTACGCCGAAAGGAGCGTCTCTTGTTTTTGAAGTAGCGCCAACTAGGGCCAAGAGTACGACTTAGCTACACACTCACCACATTTGCGTGTACAACCCCTTTTTACAGGGGGGGCAGTTACACACCTCTCCAGTCACACAGAAAACACACAGAAGAACAACCATGCCCGAACCCGGGACTCGCGGAAGACGCGCTACCTCTGTGCCAGAAAGCCGGCATAAACATTCTAAATGCTCTAATTCTTTCAATTACTTTAGTGTATAAGATAAATACCCGTACACACACAAAAAAAAGCTTTTAATTTCCTTTCATTATTCAAAAATAAATTGTAATACAAACCTTAGGGTTTCAATAGCGTTGGAAAACTCCACCCATTTTGCAAAGAAAAAAATATTTACAAAATGTTTCCAACAAAATAGATGAATATGTCTATAAATACAATTAAAAGATGAATCTGAATCGATCCTATTCAAAAGCAAACAGTTATAATTTACTTTAGCATTACTTTTAATTATTGCTTATAGAAATGAATTTATTTGTTGACAATTACTGTGATTTTCTTGCGAAGATTTTCTTTGAAGAAAAATACAGATTGCACAGCTGGGAATTTTCGATTGATTTCAAACTTGCATACTTAAGTAATTTTTTTTTCTTCTATTCATGCAACTGAAGTATAAACAAATGGATTTTGCAGAGAAAGCGAGTTAAAGAGATAAATATAAATAAATGAATAAAATAAAAGAATATAACAGGCTATTATGGACATTTTCTTTTTCTAGTCATTGAATACTTGGGGTGATAATAAGGGAATACGTGAAGTCAAAACTAATTCTTACTTTTTTAATAATTAATTAAAAACTAAATTTCTCGCCAAAAAATTTTCATTCCCTCATCCACCTAATGAATACGACTTCAGTTTTCCCCCCACGCTAATGAGGTTAGGTTTAACATGTTTTCGCTTAATTATTTCAAACGATTCTATTCCTTTCCTTAGTGTTTGATGAATTTAAAATTAAACATTTTTAATTAATTAATCTTTTGAATTCATTTTGAAGTACGTTTGAATTAAATAAAACAGAATAAAGGAAATTAAAAATTTCTAATCTGTATTGCGTTATCCCAACTGTCGCAGAAAATTCACGCATTTGTTTTGCCTCAATTGGCTTAGAAAATTCACACATGCGAAGTGCGTTCTGGTTTATTTTCAACGGATATGGTTTTGATCTTGTTTTAGTAATTTTTGATAAGTTATTTATATTAATTGTAATTATTTAATAAAAAGTGACTAAAATAAAATTCCTCTTTGTTGACCTAAGTAGGAAATGACTTTAAAAAAATTATATTGCTTGTTGAAGTTACAACTTTGGTTATTTTATGCCAATTAGAAAAAAAAACTATCACAATTTCAAATTGGCAAATAATTAAAAACAAATATTAGATAAAAAGGAAAGTCAATTCTATTTAGGAATGTCCCAGATTATTAATATAGTTCTGTAACCACTCAGCTACATTCTCATTCAGATGGTAATGAATATAAAAACAGAATGCTTTCTTCCTTAAAGTAAGAGAAATCTTTTATGATGCAAAGTTTTAGCAATGCAAAGTTTTAGATGATAGATAGCAATGCAAAGTTTAGTTTTTGTTATTACGAATGAACAAAATTACTCCCCCACCCCCACCCCTTAATTCCAAAGGAACATTTTTTAGTAATATGGGAAGGAAAGGTTAGATATTCCCTTAATATAGAAATAGGGTTAAGATATTCAATTTGCAGATTTCATGATGAGAGTAAGAAAAAAATTGAGTTTAGTTTATTATTTAATTCTTATTAAGTCTATATTCTTCTTATTATTAATTCTTCTTACGTCGATACATAAGGCCGGGCAGGGAGTGAAAACTAAGCTCTACATCTCAGACACCAATTGCTCTCGCTACGTCACTGAACGAAGCGGCGAAACAAAAACTGCTGGGAAACACCTTTTCTGTTGATTTTGTTCCCCGATGTTCCTTATGACGCCGCTGATCTCAATTAACCGGGCAGATAGGCCATAAGCTAACGGAATCGTTCTGCGGCCGGCCGAGGGCGGGACGACCGCAACTGCATCCCCATACAGCCACTTTCCCACGATCGCTACCTCTAATGGACCTCATAATGCTGCAGCACTATCTCCCCCTCCCCCCATTCCTCAGGGCAAAATACTTTCTCACGAAAAAAAGTATTTTGTAGACTGTGTTTTTAACTGCATGAAAGTATAGATGGTAAAGTACCTCTTTCAATTATCATCCCGTAAGTCTGGTATTGCTATGAGTTTTACGGACTGCCGAAAAGTTCAGATATAAGCGCTGAATATTGAATAATTTTTATTAGCATAGCATTATATTTAAATGAGAAACACGCTTTGAGGGATTCAAGTATCAATGTATTTTAAAATAGCTATCGTGGTTCATTTCAGAATTGAATGCGTAAAAGTAATTCGTTTTAATTTTAAATTTGACTTTATTCTTGGAATAAATACTAATCGTCTCATCATTAATTACTGTTCTTCAACGGATTTTGAGACAACCACTTTTCGGTGATTCTACCTTATTAAGGGGTGAGACACAGAATGATAAGCGTATTTCCGATATTCTCTTTGACATTGGATTCCCCCCATTAGACCCACCTTTTCATTCATTTTTTTTCACCTGTATGTGAAAGTTGTATTATTTCTGACAGTATTCACTTTCGACTCAAAATTTCGTATTTCTATGGCTAGTTCAAGGGGTGAAAGCTTTCAGAAGTAGCACGAAGAAAATTTTATATAATATCTTTAAATATTATGATCAAAAAGGAGGAAATAAGGGATTTTTTATTCCTGTCGCACATTGCATTAGTGCCTTTTCCCCCTCTGTATTACTAATTATATGTAATGTTTACGTCTCAAAACTGAGAGTCATCATTGTTAAATGTAATCATCACCTCTTCACATATTTCCTCTCACCCCTAATTTGACGAATTAAACCCATTCTAACCCATGCTCAGAAGCGTGGAGGTTTTACAGTCCGTTGTGGAGCAATATGTGACTTCCGGAACATAAGTAGATTATTAAGAATTATTCTTATACAATTCGAAAATTAATTCAGAAAAAAGCAAATTAACAACCCCTTTTTTTCCTCATGTTTAGAAACACAAATTCTCAAGTATTAAAAAAATAATCTATAGGAACAATCTAATTTACTTAGTTTGTCTTCCGATTTTGAAGCTACAAAAGGGTTGTTTTCGAACAGCCCTCGTGATTTTGAGTCATGTGGTGAAGACAAGGAAGAAATGGGTTAGAATTTCAGTTCAATTTATTTTTAAATTCTATAAAGAAAACAATTAGGGGCATATGTTGGAATCTAATTCCAGTAGATAGATTTCATTAAATTTTTAAAAATTTTAATATTACTTTAATGTAGAAATAGTACAGTAAAATGTCTATATTTATGTGGCTGCATTTTTGTTCCATTCAAATATACACGAATAGAAATGTTAACTAAAAACTGTCATATACAGGTAAATGTGATCCAAAATTTTATGCAGCCGTACAATTTTGGTACAATGATTATATACTGAATTTCATTCAACCAATTAGTTATTATTTTTGAATTATCGTATTTAAAGAGAGGTATAACAACACATACGTATTCTTCATACTCATGGAAGTCTGAGGTGATTCGTCAACATTTCTATGTAGATTTTTTTGGCATTTTTGAATGTTTTATCCAAGAAAGTAATAAGCTATTTAATGCTGTTTTACCTTATTTTTTAAGAAATAGAACTCTGTATGTTTCTACTGACCTATCCACTTTCGCATATTTCTATTGACTAAGTATTAAAATTTCAATAAGTCAACAAATTGTTATTATTTTAATTAGACAACAAATAATTATTATTTTTCTCATAATAATAATAAAACATATTATAAAAACTATTATACTTTGGCAAATAATTAATTCTATATATTGTAAAGATGTTTATAACATTTTTAATCAGTCTACATAAGCCAGTAGATTTCCATGTAGGCGCTCTTAGTAGTTAGAAGAATGTCAAGGTGGTATTCCCGTTCTCTCCAAATAATGTTTAATATTTCGGCTATCATCATAGGCAGAGTATCTGTGACTCTAACTTTGTGATGTATTAGTATTTTCAAATGGCATTGTGAATACTGTGTTCTTTATGAAATATTAAAACTGACATTGAAGAATAATGACCTATTGGCATTCATGTAATATTAAAACACGTAGCATTTTTTTTTCTTTCATTCAAGCTATTATAGTAACAATGTAATATAAAAATCATTGTCGCTGTATTGGTTGAGTTATCAAACAAACAAAAAAAAAAACAACCAAGACAATTTTAGTTTAAAAATTTAGCAACATTCGTTTTTTTTTTTTCGGTAACTAGGGGGAAATTTTAGGACCATCCTTTATATTGCTTGTTTCTGAATTATATTAAATTTCGTCTTGCAAAGAATTTACTCTAGTTCTTAGTTTAAATCATATGTATTCTGATGATGATTAAGTGTTTGCTAAGAGCGGCGTTACACTACTAAAAAGCTTTTAATTAAAACTTTTAAAAAATAGAATTTATATAGCTTTCAAAGGACTAGCCATTCGTAAAAAATCTTATATACTCATGTATCCTAGATGCTAAAGATAGCCGAAGAAAGGAACAAAATATACAGGCATAAAAAGAAAAATTGAAGAAGGCATTAAAGGACTCAAGCAGAAGAGACTACACGATGTTCCACAGTAATAATATCATTGAAACACAATTAGTAAATAAGAAATTTCAACAAAGACAGGGCAATTTAAAGTTTGAAAGCAGAAAAATAAATTAAAAGAATTTAAGAAAGAGAAAAATATAAATCATATGCATGCAAACGCGTTGCACATTCTTAACCTCAAAAACTCTTAGAATTTGGCAGATCGGCCCCTGCAGTTCTTCTCCATAACTTTAGACTGCGTGCGGAAATGTCTTCATGGCGAGCATTCATGGATTCTCTTCGAGAATTCCTTCCAGCCGGCCCCCGCACAACCCCCCGCGTGTTCGCAACAAGTGCTCTTGCGCATTTCTCTCCGAACAATTACTCTGCAAGCACACGAGGGAATTCCACATTGATGGCTTTTTTGTTGGTTTTGTTTTTTGGCAGAGCGCTTTTCACGAGGGGGGTGGGGGTGAGGTGGACGAGGCATCCCTACAATCACGAGAAAGCACCTGCTGATCGTGACCGTCTCTTCGTCACGACCCGACCGCCCACCGGGGGGGGGAGGAGAGATCACTGACATGGATCGCTGTTTTTTGGATACCTTATAAATGGAAGAAATTCTTGGAAAATAAATAAAAAAAAGTAAATTTGTACTTTTTGTATTTATACAACCCATTGTGGGGAGAGAAAACATCATTTTTGTCGGTCGGTACTAACAATTTGTTTGTAATATTTGTTATCTGATGGAGACCATAATTCGCTATTTTTTTCTTTTAGTTAATTCGAAATCAATGCAAAAATAGTACAAGTTCTGACATGCTCTCTATAGACAAATTAATTTGTACTTGGTATCCAAAATGCATTTTTCGAAATTAAATCAATTACAGAAGTAATGTTTTTTACTGTTTGTGCAGTTATTGTTTTTAAGATATCATATTTACCAAAATCATTTTACTATTATTTATTAACAAATTTCATTTTATTGCAAAACGTTTTAAAATTTATCTAAAAAAATCTGTATTTTTTATTAAAATTTTTAAATATGCATAGTTAAAAATGACTCACCAAATGTGTTACTAAGCGCAAAACTCGAGAACGGCTAAAACTCGAAATTGGCTAATTTTTTTTAAAAAAATATATTTTTGTTAAGGCACGAGGAAGGTTGTTATATAGAGAAAAACAAAACTGAAAAATTACGAGGAAAATAATAAAAACAACACTTTTCTTACTTTCCTGCTAAAATTTATCTCCACCAAATGAATAAGACTTCAATTTGTTTTTTGATCAAGCTAATGAGGTTAGACTTAACATGTTTTCAACCAATTATTTCAAACGATTCTGCTTTTCTTCCCTTTTTCCTTAGCGTTTGATGCATTTAAAATTAAACATCGTTAATTAATCGATTTTTCGGATTTATTTTGAAATACTTTTGAATCAAAATAAAACAGAATAAAGGAAATTAAAAATTTGTCATCTGTATCACGTTACCCCAACTGTCGTAGAAAGTTTCTACATTTGCGTTGGCCCAATTGTTTGCTTATTTAAGGTACGCACTGTAAATAAATTGTTTTTTGGTTAGTTGTGTGCTTTTCCATACGTATGAAGTCACGGGTAAAAACTAGCACTGAAGATAAATCTTTTCTTCCCACCTTAACAATAACAATTTCATTTTTACTTTTATTTTATTTAGTTATTTATTTTTGTATTCATGACCAAATTTAAATTTTCTAAATTTGAATAGTTTGAAATTGAATTTTTATTATGGTCTATCGTCGCGAATCAAAGAAGAAAATTTTATCATAATTTTTGTATAAGAAGAATAAATACAAATATTATGATAAAATAATACAAATTTTAGAAATTTAAGGCCTTTTTTGGAATAGATATTTTCTTTTTTCTTTTCCGAAACAAACAAAAAGTTTTGTTCCAAGTAACTTAATACAATTATTTTCCGCTCATTTGGTTTTCTATCTTGTTTTCCAAGAAACTTAAAATTATACTGCCCTTTTTCATTTATATATTTCTTTTTTTTTCTTCTTTAGGCAACTTAAAATTACATTTTATTTTTCTCACTAAATGTCCCCCCCTCCCTTAAAATAAACACATCTTGTTCACATTTCGTTTACAAGAGGAAAGCAAAACAGTGAAAAGTTAATTCAGGATTGTTGAGAAGATGCTCAAACAAGATTAATCATTTAGATCATGCTTTCTTCAACTTGGAGTCGCGACCCCAATTGTGGTTTCGCGAAACAATTTGGTGTATCGGAAACTTTCACAACATTTTTCTCCCTCTCACACATTCTTGGGAAATCGTTTTTATAAATTGCAATGAAAACCATCTCGACGTTAGACAAAAAATTCCGCCCAATTACCAAATGTTTTAAGCCGATTGGCTTACTTGCCATTAATTAGCTATTTATATAGTTTTTTTCTAACAAATCATCTCGTAAATTTAAACAGGCAAAGGTCGAAGACTATGGATCAGAATAATAAGGTAATAGATTTCTGTTTTTGGTTGCTATTGTAGCCAATATCATTCCAAATCTGGTAGATAATGCTCATTTCAGTGTCAATTTTTCAACGATTCTATCTCACTAAAAGTAAAGACGCGGAAGTATGCTAGCCTTTCCTCGAATTTGTACTTTATTATTAATTGTAAACGTCTCCTCCTATCATCTTTTCTCTCACCTTTATTCTGTCGAATTAAATTCGTCTTAACGCATGCGCAAAAGCATGGAGGGTTTCAGAATACGTTGGCAAACAATATATGCGCATTTTAAAACAGAACTACTAGCACCGTTTCAGCACTAATGGATATCTTCTTGATTTTTCTTCAAACAGGAATGTAGACGGTTTCACATCATAGACGGAACCAGAGCCTGACTAAGGTAGGGTATTACGGGCAGTCGTCCCAGTCCCCCACATCAGATAGGGTCTCCAAATCGATTAGAAAGTTTATTTTACGTTTCGTTCTATGATGAACTCTTTTTAAAAACATTCCTTTGCAAAGACATTCAAAAAAATCAGAGAGGGGGCAAAAAAAATTTTTTTTGCCCCGGGCCCCAATTAGGTAAGTCAAGGCCCGGGCGGAATATTAGCTTCTGGAGAATGTAGGCATTCACCTATAATATTTTCTTAATCAGTGTTTCATTAACCGCGTAATATAAAAGCTTTCCCACATTAATACTGAGAGTAGAAAATTTGTGAGTAATTTTAGAGAAAAAAAATTATATAAATAATAATGGGTTTAAGAAGTATAGTAAAAAATAAGAGAGAATAATATATATATTTTTTTTTTGCCCCGAGCCCCAATTAGGTTAAGTCAAGCCCTGGGCGGAACATTAGTTTTTGGAGAGTGTGAGCATTCATTCACTTATAATATTTGCTTAATCAGTGTTTCATTAACAGCATAATATAAAGATTTTTTCATATCAATACTGAGAGTAGGAAATTTGTGAGTAATTTTAGAGAAAAAAAGTATAAAAATTATGATGAGTTTAAGAAGTATAGAAAAAAATGTGGGATCATTTATAGAATAGCAACAATCGATTCCAGTTCGACCAGTTTCGCATGAAAATTTTTCAGAAAGGCAACTATCCTTGACATATTGAAGTCTAAGTTAGATTTTTACCTTCGATCTCATGGTCGGTTTGACCTGTGGAACTTGATCCCTTTTCCCTCTATCACGGAATCTCTATTCATAACGGGGTACAATTTTAAACATGTGGGGTTACATTAACCACCACCATGATTGTATTTTTGATGCTTCAATTCAAATTCGAAACAAAACCATTAAACGAAATGAGAATAGCATCGAAACTTGGCATAGATCAAAATCTTTTTTCTCGAAATATTAGCTATCTAAAATGATATCGCATAGAAACATTTAGGAAAGTGAAATTGCGACAATTATTTTATTTACGTATTTAATTAATCAAAAGTGGTTAAAAGTTTTAATTTTAAATGCCCTAAATACTAGCGCATGCAAAATTTGGTGAAATGGACATGAGATTAACTATCTTTTATTAAATATTAACTAGTTGATTTTAGCATGCAATGCATGCAAAAGAGTCTATTGAACTTAACTTTATATTCATAGCTACTCCATAAATTTTTTTAAAACTTAACTGTGGTCTAAATATATAATATTTCAAAAGCTTTACAATTGTTCTATTTATTTTATTAAAAGTGTGCGAATCTTATTCAAGCCGCCCTCTTCAGAGTTCAAGATTTAATTTTAAGTGGAAAAAGATTTCCTTTAATCCTTAAATTCGCTTGTTGAACCGAAACATGCACTTAAAGTTTATGTGAAGATAATTACCAAAATCATTTACATGCAGATTTTTTTGAATAATTAAGAAAAATTTACAATTTTTGGGGATAATCAAAAAATTATATTTGACTATTTAATAATAAAAAAAAATGTAGTGCACTACAAGAAGAAAAAAATCAATCTTTTAGACCAATAATATAATTTTATATATAAATTTCATTTCAAAAAAGAGCAGTAGTATTAAGAAATGTATATATTTTTTTAATTTTTATCATGTCAGAACATGATGTTGTTTTGGGAATGAGATTTTGTGGAGCCAACAAAAATCCGTAGGCAAAAAATAAAAATAAAAAAATCCATAGACGAAAAATAAAAATTTTATTACCTGCACGATCATCTTAAAAAATCAGCTTTTAATAACGCGTTGCCATTACATTTAAAAAAGCTCTAAAATAAAATTAAGTTAATGACTACAGCCAATAAAACCTAGAAAAATGTCATTTTGAGCGCGTGATTATATGAAATGAAATAAACAGGAAATGTGATATTTTTTAAAACAATAAACGAGAGTCAAAGTTTTTTTGGATCGTTTGCATTACTAAAGTGACTCATTCAATGAAAACAATTAAAATGAATAAAAATATAATTGAAACTCGTACGAGCGCGTGGTGCTTGGCCTTTCAAAAAATGTTCTGACATGATACATTGAAACATGCAGCATAGCAGATTTCATTTTATTCTTTTTTCATTATTACTTACTTATGAAATTAATCTTTATTATATTTTAACCAGAAAAAACAAACATAAATAAAAAAAATTAAGTTGATTTTTAAAAAATTAACAATGATTTAAAACTTTTACTTTATATATCTTAAAATTTATAATAAACAAACTTTATATTGTATATATATCATAATAAATAAATAATTCTTAAATTCAAATAAAATTTGATAAAAAATATTGTTAAAAAATTAAGTTTTATGAAACAAAAATAAAAAATAAACGAACGGCGATAAAGATTAAGCTTAGAAATTCTTGAGGAAAAATGTTACTATGACAACGACGATATTCATCATCAAAACAAAACTTTCATTCACCCCATTTTCATTTTTAAATGATATACTACGGAGTTCGTACTTAATGAATATATGGCTATAGGAAAATAAAGAAAAATTATAATAAAAAAAACGGCTATAATTTTTTCAAGTAGTTTATAGATGCAATAAATTAGCGACATAAGGCTTAAAAAAAAGACTT
This sequence comes from Argiope argentata, assembly GCA_026289955.1. Taxonomy (NCBI): domain Eukaryota; kingdom Metazoa; phylum Arthropoda; class Arachnida; order Araneae; family Araneidae; genus Argiope; species Argiope argentata. The sequence continues at coordinate 446,543 of JAOUZG010000631.1, read as the reverse complement.
TCAACTGTTCGTATAATTGGGGGAAATATAATCTAATATTCTAAACATAAAATGCTCATTATAATTTTCTAAAGGCATAAAAGTTTTATTCGCTATTAAATAGCTGTAATATTCAAAAAAGCTGTGAATACAAAAATATATCAACCGCCACATCTGCAGTTTAATGATTTGGACATCAAAATATCCGAAAGATACATTGCGTCTCTTGACTTAATTTAAGATATATGAAATAAAAAAAAATGAAATTTACTGTCACAAATATTTGAGTTGTCATGTGAGCTGTCATTCTACTGTTACAATTTTCGAGTTGTAATTAATTTTTTTAATTTTTCATATTATTTAATTTATATTAAAATAATTTATATAAATTATAATAATTATTTTAATTTCATAATCATTTTTATTTAATTTTTAAAATGTGTAAATAAATCCGACAGAAACTCGCACCAGAATCTCCAATATTTCCAAAAAGCGATAATTTTTAGTTTTAATTTTTTTTCTCGTGGTCAGAATTTCTTTTTCTGAAAAATCGGTTTAAACCAGTTTTTAACATTCACCTGTCTATCAGATTTCGCTCTCACCGATATTTAGAAAAAAAAATTCCTTTTTTTATCATGTCGGAACATGATGTTGTTTTAAGGAGAAAGGTTTTCTGATGTCAACAAAAATCCGTAGGCGAAAAATAAAAATTTTATTATCTACACGAGCATTTCGAAAAATCAGCTTTTAATAATGCGTTGCCATTTTATTTACAAAAGCTCCGATTTTAAAAAAATAAGTTAATGACTACAGCAAATAAAACCTAGAAAAATGTCATTTTGATTGCGTGATTATATGAAATGAAATAAATGGGAAATGGCATGTTTTTTTTAAACAATAAAGGCCAAAAAAGTTTTTTGGATCGTTTGCAATACTGAAGTTACTAATTCAATGAAACAATTAAAATGAATAAAAATGTAATTGAACGCGCACGAGCACGTGGTGCTTGACCGTTCAAGAAATGATCCTCTGACATGATGCATTGAAATATGCATCGCGGGTTTCATTTTAATATATTTTTCTTTCATTTATCTCAAAATCCTTCGAACTCCAATACTTTTTTTTACCAGCTGTATAACTTAGGTAATATACACATTCAAACATAATTTTTATATTATAATACTTTCAAAATTTCTCGTTTCTTTAATATCTTGACAATTTTTTAATCAATGTTTTTAGTCATCTGATAAACGTATAGATTGTCTGCCTTAAAGTTACCTATTTTATCGAATTTTTACAAGTTTTTCATCTAAACTGAATCGTGTAAAATTAAGTTTGGATTAGAAGGGGCAAAAGTGGGTAAAATTTCGTGGTAAAAATTATTCCAAAAAGGAAGCTTTTATCTTTGTTTCAAATGTAGCATCAAATTTTTAACATTTCATTAAATCTAAATACTGCTTCTTAAACTTGTTGTAAAATCAAGTTAATTTTTCCAGTTAAATAAAGAAATAGAAATCTTTAGTAAATTTGTGGGAGTTACGATTTAGAGATTACTTTTCAATGTTATCTATTAGTAAATATTGATGAAAATCAGATGTTACAATCAACAGTAAAAATAATTGTCACATATCTTCTCTGAAAACTTCAGAGATGGTTTATTCGTTACGTATGTTATAAGTGTAGTCTCTAATAGTATGAATTTACAGAAAGATTCCTTTCATATCCTTCTATTATGTCTTCTAAATTAAAAAGTAAACAATCTTCATTCTGTATATCATATGTAAGAAGCTAGTAGGCATTTTCGAGTACTGGGAGGGATTTCTCGTGTTCAAAGAAGAACTACTTAAATATCAAATTATTTTTATTTTCAGAATTCACAGAAATAGAAAAAATGGAAATAATTTGGGATTTTTAAAATATATTATGTAGAAAAACAATTTATCAAATAAGAGCCGCCTTCCATGACCAGTTATTCGTCCATCATATTAACTTAGTAATGCCAACCAAAGTCAATGGACTACGTTTTATCACAACTAAAAAAAAGATTAAAATGAAATCTGCTATGCATATTTCAATGTATCATGTCAGAACATATCTGCTTGACCGGCCAAGCACCACGTGCTAGTGCGAGTTAAATTATACTTTTATTCATTTTCATTGTTTTGTTGAATGAGTCACTTTAATATTGCAAACGATCCAAAAAAACTTTGTCTCGCATTTATTGTTTAAAAAAATATCACATTTCCGGTTTATTTCATTTCATATAATCCTGTGCTCAAAATGACATTTATTTGCTGTAGTAATTAGCTTTTTTTTCTAAATCAGAGCTTTTGTAAATGCAATGGCAACGCATTATTAAAAGATGTGTTTTTTTAGATGCTCGTGCAAATAATAAAATTTTAATTTTTCGCCAACGGATTTTTGTCTACCTCTTTCCCAAAATAACATCCTGTTCTGAAATGATAAAAATATTTTTTAGATTATACTTACCCAATAAGCATGCATAGTTCTAAATTATTTGTTATCTTTTGAAAGTGCTGAAATCAATTATATAAATTGATTACAGTTGTGTTGTAGCTGTAGAATTTATCAAATTTCTTGCAAAAGTTTGTCAAAGTTCTCAAAGTTTTTTGCAAAGTCCTTCGAAAATCGAAGCGTAGAGGCAGCCGATCACTGATAATGCATCTAAGGAGTCAAGAACTTTCTTATGAAACAAAAATTAGCAAAATCGGTTCTGTAATTTTAGTTGAAAAACTTTATTAGTTTATCCCTTATAGAGATTGCACAAAGAAATATTTTTGTAATTACTCTTAAAACCAGAGATTCGTGGAGATAAGAGGCCATTGATGCCATAGAGGTCATGAGCAATAATTTTAAATACATAGATAGTGATGCAAAATTTCAATGCTCTTCGCAGATTAATAACCCTATTCTTTATAAAACAAAGAATATTCGAGGCATATTTTTTTGCGCAAAAAGAAAAAGGATGTTCCAGTTTACAATTTATTTTATTATATATTTGAAATAAAAAAAAAAAGATCGCTAATACGTATGACTTACATCAGGGTCACGATTCGTTTCTTTCCACCACCTGTGCATTCCACGCAACAATTAACTTTCTAGATGTGAGTAAGTAAAATTTCTAGCAAAAACATTCCATTGTCTAATTAATTAGCTTTACGAGTGCATCTGTATAATCGCACAAACTTTCGTGTCACATAAAAAAGATCGTTTGGTCGGAAAGAAAGCAATTATCCCTCGGTCTTTTGTTTTTCGAACAAAAACATTCACACAAACGGCCGATGCTGTGATGTTTTTAATGGTACCCCAACGAGAGAGAATAAACTTTTGTGAGATTAATAACCAAAGATTGCAAGCAAATTAAATATTGTAAGACGTCGCGGTCCAAAATAAGATATAACATTGGTAATGAGAAGGATATTTAAAAATTCGAAGGTAAAACATGCTGCTTTTGTCACGTTTTATGAACGCTCTTATCGTAATGACTTAAAACTATTCCTCATTATCCTTTTAATTCAAAATCTTCCTTTTTCTTGGTATTTATAAGTAACGACTATATAAAGGGTGTCCCAAAATTAACGCAAGTTTTAAATTAAATAGAAAACACAGTTTGTAATCTTAAGATTGTTATTTTTTTTTAATTGAATCATTAAATACATAAGATAGGGTTATTTATGGAATAACACATCGGGCAAATAGCCTCCACGGTTTTGCTGGCAAATATGCACACTTTTGTCAAAATTTTTCATGACCATTTTGCATGTGGTTGAATTTTCTTGATGAAACATTAAATTTCCTCTTTATATGTGTGCTTGTGAGCTTGTTGGCATAGATCTTTGACTAAAAACAAGCTCATAAAAAGAAATCCAACGGGTTTGAAACAACCTAGGGAGCCAATTTTCAATATTTTTTTAATGTGATCAGTAGGTTTTCATCATTTTTTAAATATTATTCAATGGTGAAAACGTGTTGTTGTATCGTGTAATGCTCCATTTTTATTAACCCTAAACTCTCAGCTATAATACACTGAAGTGACAAAAGTCATGGGATAGCAATGTGCAAATATACAGATGGCAGTAGTATCGAAGCGAAAAAGTATAAATGCGCAGTTCGTTTTCCAGGGCTTTCATTTGTGTTCAAGTTATTCATGTGAACAGGTTTTTCGTGATTTATGGCGGCACGACGAGAATTAACAGACTTTGAACGTGGAATGTTAGTTGGAGCTAGACGCATGGGTCATTCCATTGCGGAAATCGTAACTGAATTCAACATTCCGAGATCCACAATATCAAGAGTGTGCCAAGAGTATGAAATTTCATTCATCACATCCCATCATGGACAGCGCAGTGGGCGACCACCTGCTCTTAACAACCGAGACCACCGACGTCTGTATAGAATGGTCAATGTCAATAGACACGCAACACTTCGTCAAATAACTGCAGGAATCAATGTGGGACGTACGAGGGACGTGTCCGATAGGACTGTGCGGCGAAATTTGTCTTCCTTGGGCTATGACAACAGAAGACCGACTCGAGTGCCTTTACTGACAGCACGACATTGCCGGCAGCGACTCTCCTGGGCTCGTGAGCATATCGACTGGTCCCTAGACGAGTGGAAAACCGTGGCGTGGTCAGAGGAGTCACGATTTCAGTTGTTACGAGCTGATGGTAGAGTTCGAGTGTGGCGCAGACTGCACGAAGCCATAGAACCAAACTGTCAGCAGGGCACTGTTCAAGCTGGTGGTAGTTGCATAATGGTGTGGGCTGTTTTTACATGGGATGGACTCGGTCCTCTGGTGCAACTGAACCGATCATTGACTGGAAATGGTTATGTTCAGTTGCTTGCAGATCACTTGCAGCCATTCATGGACTTCACGTACCCACACAACGATGGGAATTTTATGGATGACAATGCGCCATGTCACCGGGACAGAACTGTTCGCGATTGGATTGAAGAACATTCCGGACAATTCCAGCGCATGATCTGGCCACGTACATCGCCCGATATGAATTCCATCGAGCATTTATGGGACATCATCGAAAGGTCCGTACGTGCCCAAACTCCTGCAATATCCACACTTTCACAATTAGGGACGTCTATACAGACAGCATGGCTCAATATTCCTGCAGAGGACTTCCAACGACTTGTGGACTCCATGACACGTCGAGTTGTTGCTCTTCGCCGGGCAAAAGGAGAACTGACACGATATGAACAGTCATCTCATGACTTTTGTCACTTCAGTGTATTGCTCATTTTTAGGGTTGCCAACAAGTTACTGCAAAAATGGCGGCAAATTCAAATCTTGCGTTAATTTTGGGACACCCTCTATGTATATTATGAGCAGCTTTTCAAAAACTTTATAAGGGGAAAAATCATAATTACTTCTGGAAAAAGATTCGAAAGAAAAATATTTTTTTCTCCCCGATTTTGATTTTTTCCTCGATTTTGAAATTAAATTATTTCGATTTTGAAATTCGTAATTTAAAAAACATTTTTAATTTCGAAATAAATTTCTAGTGGAGTAAAACGTTTAAATCTCTGCTACAGCAAATCTGAATGAATCATTAACATTTAATTATATTTATGTATTCAGAACAATGGGCAATGCTATAAAAGCTTAATTACAAAAAAATATGCATCTGTGAACGAAAACATTTTAATATTTATTCAGAGTAAATAGTAAAATTAATACAGTTATAATTGCTAGAAAATATGTTCAATTAAACGGCTTTTAAAAAAATCAAGCAAAATAATTTATATAAAATGCTGCTGAAAGCATATTCTCCCTACTCTATGATAAAACACCGAAAGTTTTTAAATAAAAATTGTAAATTAATGCTCTTAAAATCTGATTCCAATTCTTGACATCAATTTTCTTTCGAAATGATTTTTTTTCTTTCTTTTCTTTATATCGTGTTAGAACATGATGTTATTTTGGGAATGAAGTAGACAAAAAACCGTAGGCGAACAATTGAAATTTTATTATCTTCGCATTGCCATTGCATTAACAAAAGCTCTGATTGAAAAAATAAGTTAATGACTACAGCAAATAAAACCTAGAAAAATGTCATTTAGAGCACGTGATTATGTGAAGAGAAATAAATAGGAAATGGGATATTTTTTTAAACAATTAATACAAGACAAAGTTTTTTTGGATCGTTGGCAATACTAAAGTGACTCATCCGATGAAACCATTAAAATGAATCAAAATATCATATAACTTGCACGAGGTGGTTGGCCGTTCAAGAAATGATGCTCTGACATGAAACACTGAAATAGGCACAGAAGATTTCATTTTAATCTTTTTAAATTTTACCCTGGGTTTTTTTTTACTGGAAATAATTTTAAAAAAAAAATATATTCAAGATTTTGAAACAGGCATCACTACTTTTCAAAAAATTATTTAAAAATATATACGTAAGCATGTCGAAAAAAACCATTATCTATTGTAGATGGTAGTTTGTAAATCGTTCTCATTTTTTGTATATTTTTTTACTTTAACTATCAAAGTTTATATAAGATGTTTTAATAATAGCATAATATATTTTAAACTATTAATATAAATATATAATAGTTTATATATTTTAGTTTGGTGAAAAAGAGAGCAAAACTATTGTTGTAGTCAACGGTATTGAAAAGAGGTCAGTAATTTAATGCCTTGACATTTATAAAGCCCTCTGTCTAGCAATTTTGAAATATAGTATTAAAGTTTAAAAGAATATAAGAGGAAGCTATAGTATGCAATATGTTATCAACAGAAGGATTTGATATTTCAAGCGAAACGAATCAATTTGAAAGAAAGCACCTGATATTTACGAGTTAAAAACCGGTGATATTTTTCTTATCGATTTTTTTTATATTCCCTAATAAAATTTCGACCCACTTACTCCTCATAAAAACAGTAAACCTCGAGAAAAATTGTAAAGACCAAGAGATTTTAGATATTACTTTCTGAGCCCCGCACATGAGATCCGTGTGTTTCGTCTTTACCAATAATGAAGATGAACGTATGTAAGCGTGTTTGTATGAGTGTCTCTGAGTGTTGGCAGATTATTTGATCTACAGTTACAAAATTTGATACATATATAATTTGTAGTGGGGAAAATGCACTAAATAGTGACATTTTTGAAATTTTAATCATAATTTATTTAAAAAAAACCTAATTATAATGTATAAAAGGAAAGCATGCAATGGAGAAATATATGTAACACAATAAAAATAATATGACTTTATTGTCGAAGAGTTTGACGGAGTCATGGTTATGAAATTATATGTAAACATTTTAAATGAAATTAAATACAACCAATATCCTCAGAGAAAAGACTGATATCCAAGGCTTACTACTAGCATGATAATCGTTATTTATTTATCATTAAAAGTATTTTTTTGGCGAACAATATTTAAGGAAAAAGCCAATTATAGTTTGAGTTTTGGCGGTTAATCCTTGGAATGTGAGAAATATATAAATATCAAAAACAAATATATATTTCGGGCGCCTTTTCTAAGGCCAGTTGAAATTAAAATTTGGCATAGATATACAATAGTAATCACAAAATTCCATACTAAATTTCATTATTTTATTAACTTAATACATTAATTTGTATAATTTAAATTCAGTACAGATTTGCACTTAAGATGCAAAATATATGCTCCAAACTTTATCCATCTAGATCTTTTTGGTTTGTACTTACCATTTTCGTTTGTACTGAAATAGTCAGATAGCAATACGCCTTCTAGACAGATTTAATTCAATTCTTTGATAGAAATCTGCAAATATAGAGTAAATATCATATATAAATATATCATATATATACATATTCAACTTTCTAATATAAAGCATTTTTGAGTTATTTATTCATAAGCAGGATTATTACATTAATTTATCACTGTTATTATTTTGAAAGATCCAGATTCATTTCGATATTTTTCGTTACCACCATCGTTATCTTTCCATTACATTCTGTAATGGTTTAGCTTCCAGTTCATTTTTGGTATGCTGGTATTTTGTTTACGTTTGTTTTCCGTAAACTGTCTTTAGTGACCTGATAGCTTGAAGGTCTTAACGGTTGCTAAAAATTTGTTCTAAATTTCGTTTTGAACCAAAAATTTAAGAGGCTTCTTTAGAAAAAAATATATTTAAATTCAAACTTGGAAGATGTATTCAAACTTGAAATCTGTAAGATATACGCCTGGGACCGCAAGTTTTGAGGCAAACTTGTACTTTCTAAACATCCAAACTGACGGAAAGCGAAAAACGAGAAACCTCGTGAGCGGTTCGCAACAGCTGAGACGTGAAACACGAGAAAACTCGGGAGTGGTGTTTAATATGTTAAGAACACATTTTTTGAAACATTGCCTTCATAGAATCTGCATACCAGCATTCGTATTTCAAGATATTTCGTATCGTATTTCATTCTAGATAACTAAAAACGGAATTCATAAAACGAATCTGTCCACCGAATAACAAGGACCACACCTGACCTGGCATTCCATATTCTACAAAACTGACAAACCGTACCAATGTCACATATTGATTTTTCTTTAGTAGACTCTTCATATTTCAGGTTCCATGTCAGTGGAAAGTGAAGCTCAGATTAATGTTGTTTCTTCAGTATCCAACTGGGCCTCTTTGATTCAGGTGTAGTAAAAATAATATTCAACCCTATGAAGCATATTTTTACTTTCTCCTATATATAATAAAGCAAAAATAATTGTTCAAAAATTCGAACTGCAGAATTTGACAATTTTTCAAGCTTTAGACCTCTTTCGACTCGATAAACACATTTTTGTGGGAGGGGAAAACTATCCATCTGTGACAAAGATAACTGGAAATCACTCTGAGTTAAACAGTTGAAATTTAGTGTACGACCTTTGTATCAAATTTGCACATTCTAATTAAATTCGAGTAAAATATATTCAGAGGTAGTCCATATATTCAAATATGTGTTAACACGATAATTATAAAATGAAGAGAACTATATTGATAAAATTTGGTACACAGATTTAATATCTATGGGGAAGACACGAATAAAATTTAAAGTAAAATCTAATTATGAATTCACTGTCTCTAGATCTGCACTTCCAAAAATATATGAACGCGATTATTCAAATACGCAATGACCTTAATATACCAAAGTTGATATATTAAGCGACTACCTGTTTTTTTTTTTTTACCTACGACTACTTACTGGGATTTTGCGACTACAAGTGCAGACCTGTGTCAAATTTTTGTTTCAATTGGTTGAGAAAAAGTAATTTAAAATACAAATCCCAAATTCGGATACTTCTTCTTATGTACAGCCGACCACCCCGTCACCATTGAACGTAAACAGTATCGACAGGATTTGTTGTGGCCGACTGTGGACTGTAGCAATGTCCATCCTTACATTGACCGAATCTGTCAAATTGATATTCTCTTCGAGATAATTGACCCCCAAATGGTCAAATACTGACCACCTCCTCCTCTACAAACTTTCAAACAGTTGGCAAAAAAACTGACAAATTTTGACATCATGTCCTTCAGAGTCCTAAGATTACTTGGAACCATCAGTAATGAACTCGAGTCATTATTTTAAACTTGCAGATGTTTTCTATGATCAAAGATTTCTGTACATTCCATTAAAGAGTGGTAAGCAGTACCGATTCCTCCGCAAATGCACTTATTTTCCTGCAATCTTCCAAATCTTTGGAAATATGCAAGGAAATTCCCCATGTCCTGATAAAATTTGGATTACCAGTGGATGGTGTCTTTTTATTTTTATTTCAGGATTAGGAATAAAATCGTAAGTTACTCTTCCTTTTTTTGGACATATACCATCTGTCAAACCATTGTAGCTTCATTTCTCCTCTCAATTCCCATTTTAAGACACCATTTGATTTGGGGACAATTATATCCACACTCTTTTTCTGTGCCACCATCTTTGCATATCGATCCGCCTTTTCATCCCATACATACCAATATGGGTTCGAAATTCAGATACTTTCGACAAATACCAGGGATTAAACTGCCCAATAACTCACCAAGGATGGTACTATAGATGCAGTAAAAATAGTAAATTCACTTCGAAAACTAATATATTGTAACTATTGTGCGTCAATGCCATGTAAGGCGTTCTCTGTCCTGAGAGATTAATCAGTCAGTGTTCGAGAAAATTTTTGACACACCACTCACACTAGTTTAATTTAAGAATAAAATTATTATTTTAAGAGAGAATTCGTTGTATTTCTGCCCATTATTAAAATAGTACAGGCAATTCCATAGTATAGAGATCCAAGCGTTTTCCTTCAAAAAGCAAGGTTCTCGTCAATATCCCTTAAAGCCTTTCTTTAAAATTAAAACTCAAAAATCATCAACCACCCTTATTTTTAGAACTTCACTAATAATAATATTCCTAACGGTGAGAAGAGCAAGCAATCACTTACAATGAAAACTAAGTCGTAGAATTACTTTAGAAGTACTAGAATTCTTTTTTTTTTTTTGCTTGTTTTTAAGAGTAAATGTTGACGTTCGAGATTTGCAGGGATACTAAATATAATTTAGTGAATAAAATAACTGTAGCGGGATTTTTATCGAATCGAAATACATCATTACAATGATGCTCATTTACCCCCTTATGATGTTCAAAAACTCAGTAGAAGCAGATGTCTGTTTCAGGTTTGTGACAGTTGATTAATAATTAATTAATCAAAATTTAATTTGTGGCTCATAGTTTAATGATAAATGCAATGATAAAATTCAATCGTTGTGGCACTTAAAACATATTATAATTTGTTATTAAGTGCAAAGTTTGTAAATCTTGCAGTTTCACTTTCAGTTATTAGAAAATGTTTATAATATTCCATACTTTCGCCTTTTAAAAGTCTAAGAAAATACTCTAAATAAGTATAAATAAAATTTATCTGAACGAGCACGTTGTGCGTGAATGGGAAAAAATTAACTTTTATCATCGTGATGTCATTACATTAAAAAAAGCTCAAATTAAAAAATAAATTAACTGTTAAAACAAATTAAACGTGTAAGAGTGTCATTTTTATCATGTGTTTGAATAAAATGAAATAAATATGAAATAAAAAAATATCTACGATCATTAATTTCAAATTATCATATGGGAACTTTATTCTTTTAAAATAATTAATTTAAGTCATTAAGCAGTTTAAATTTGTTTAAAACAATTACGTGACTTTTTTATCAGTCTCTATCCCCCCTCTCTCTTTACATATAATGTTATTTTAAACTCTTAATTTAAACCCTAATTAATTTCCAAAGCTTTATCCTAATTTAGCCCATAGTTACGTCATTCTAAAATATTATCTTATTTCCTGATCCATTCCACTTGTTCTAGTAAATTAATTCAACAGAAATTTTGTAAAATTGCTGAATCGCTAAACGCTGGCTAAGTTCCCACACTCCGTGTGTAGGGATAGAATTTGTCCAACTTAGCACATTCCATTAAAAGATCCCTATAATTCCCTTGCACGAGCTGTACATGTTATTGACATGCGTCTAAGATCCCTATTAAAATATAAAGGTGTATATTCAGAGGGATAAAAGTTAAATCAGCTTTTCGTCATTCCGTTTTGTGTTGATCTGCTTTGTGCTTGTCGCTTTTCCTTATACATAATGCCTGCTTCACGTAGTGGAATAAAACAAAATTAAAAATTCGTCCTGTTTTCTAAGAGCCTCGTGATTGTTTCAAACTGATTAATGGCTTAAATTAATTAAATTAATTCGTAAGAATTTAGGGAATGAATAATTTGGACACCCAGTTGTAACTTTAGTTGGCGATAAATCACCAAATGTGACCACCTTCTGCATTATTTTCTAATAAATCTAGAAGCGAAAAAGAATGTTTCAAAAGAGATAAATTGCCAAATTATTGCCTACGCATTTTGAGGTTTCAAAAACCTCAAAGAAAGACTCAGGTTCTCACAAGATAAAAAGTTTCTATAGTTCTTAGTATCATTTTATAAATAATTATATATTTTCGTAATATTTAAAGAATTCTCTGTCTCCAATTCATCAGAGTACTCAGACAGTCATCTTTGCATGCAATACCTGTACGAATCTATATTTATCAATTCCGATTAATTTTAATTACTTTTTTAATTTACACATTCTTAACAAAGCTGCTATAAAAATAGGGAATAAAATGGTTTTTAATAAATATTATTAATTCATTGAAGATTCAATTCATTAAAAATATTTGTAATTACTTGATTCGAATGCCACAGTTTTTAATTCTGTTTGAAGTTTATTTTTACTGTAAGCTATTTGCATGTTTAATTTTGCACTCAAATTCTTAAAATGTACTTATAAATGAAAAAGTAGCTTAATATTATTGACCATATTAATTTTAATAGCATAAATTTGAAAAATGAAAAACACTCATAATCTTGAAAATCATTTCAGAGAAGTATAATTGAACTTTTATTGGCAAATTCTGAATGTAAAATTAATAATTAAAAATCTAAGAATACTCATGCACGAATAATAACCAGAATATAATGACCAAATATAAAAATCGATTCTTAATTCCATACTGTTCAACAAAAGTTTATCTAACTTTGATTACCTGCCAAATATATCTATTTACCCTCATGAAACGCCTTTCAAAAATATTTCAAACGATTAAGTTAAAGTGATAGCGCAATATTTCGGAATTTTATGGTGAAGAAAAATTCTTATAAATAAAAATTCCGTTAGATGGCAGCACGAACGTCATTTTTTTTTATTACTAAGAACTAAACTTGTGCCAAATTCAACGGGTTTAATATATAAAATTTGGAGGAAACTTTGGCAATATAGCCTTTTGTTAGTTTTTATTTAAGCTGATGAGAAATGCATCATCGTTAAGATTTTAGCAAGAATTGTAAAGAGTTAACTGTAGGGCGGAAACAGTAGTGGGAAATCCCAGGGGCTCACTGCCTTAGGGTCCATCCAAACTTAAGAGAAAAATTTTAAAAAAATCTTGTAAAAGCAAGATGGTTTTTTTTGTATGTGTGTGTGTGTGTGTGTGTGTGTGTGTGTTTTGGACATCATCACTAATTGAGGTATTCATTCCTCAATATCGATGAAATTGCTTTCTATTCACTATTTTGCATTATACTTTATCACAAAACTTAAATTATACCAAGGTTTTGGGAATGACTAAGACATTTATATTAAAAGGTTATAATTATTTTTGTAAAACAAATATTTACTTTTCAATGAATTTAAGACATAAGGCAAATAAATATTTGTCTATTAAAGGAAGAAAAAATTGCAGCTCTTCAGACTATGTCATAACTACTTTTTACCATTGAATTTCCTTGACGTGTGTACTGCTTTTATTATTTTTTTAAAGCTAATCTTGTCCTCATTTTTTTAAACTAATCTTGCCCCTATTTTTAAAATTAAAATTAATGAAACTCTTTCTCGGGAATTCTATTTGATGTGAGAAGTTACATAATCTAGCAAAATACGATGTAAGAAACATTCTTCAATTGGATCTTTGGATTTTGAAAATAAAAGATCAAAGTTAACAATTTGAAAATAAATAAAAAAAATATTGAATTATTTTGCTATTCCTTTCAAATTGCAACATTTTTAAAATTTAATTAAAATATTACAAAAATTCATTAAGCATCTGAAAATGTTAAATACTTTTAGAATGTATGATAGTGGTGAGTTTCTAAAGTTTCATCCAAATGTTTGCTGGTTTTTTCCGTAATATTAAATTAAGCTAATAAAATCATACCATAAGAATTTATCCAGAAGGATCCTAAATAAAAAGCATTTATTATGATCTTTAGACTATTTAAGGAGAACTGAAGGCCTTCTCTTTATTAATTAAATTAGAATTTTATTTATTGTGCTTGCAAGGGAGTGTGTATGTTTGTTAACGTATCCGGAAAAGTATTTAGATTTAAATAAAGGAAATTTAGAAACTTTGGAAATTTAAAAACATTTTTAATGCTTTTTGTATTCAAAAACAAACTATTCCAAAATGAAGAATAATAAAGTAGCTCATTAATTATTTTTCGACACCACATTTGACTTAATTATAGTGCTTTGCACCCAAAAAGTACAAAAATTATATTTAGTTGAAAGATGGTCAAAATGAATCTTATAAAAATTTCAGCCTGAATTTAGCGTTCAAATATTCAAAAATAGCTGACTTTCATTTAGATAATATATTTTGTTATTTATATAATTAAGAATTAAAAGTTTCTTTTTTAAATTTAATTTGTAAGCTAATATTTTAGTCTAGAGATCATACTACTATCTTACATTTAATACAACTAACTTAGATTTATAATCAGTCATTTTGAAGAAGACGCATCTGTTCTCTTTTTTTTAAAAGCTATGTTATAGAATTATAAAATACAATTAAAGAAAAAATATTAAATAGCTATCATTGAGGGGATATGTTTAAACTGTACTTCGGATAGAAATCCTCTGAAATATATGAATAATGTTCAGAGTGTTTATTACATACATGAAGAATTCACATTTGCTTATAAATGCGATTTATAGTTTCAGCGATAGAACCATCAAAAAACTGAAATTTGGTTGTAATATTAGCAATCAGGATAAATCTTGATTCATGTGTTGAAACCATTACGTAATGCCTCTTTGTCTGAAGTTGAAACGATAAACGCTCTCTATGTACGTATCTGATTTCATTGAATTTTTCTTTGACGATTCAGACTGTTGAAAAACATAAAAACATCTCTGGTAAGGAAAGACGCTATAAAGGGAAATTGATTATGTCAATGTTTTGAAAAATATTTTTGGAATACCAAGAATTAACAGCTATAGACTCATAAAAATGAAGATATTAAAGAAATAGTATACTCATGTGATTTTCGAATTACTTTGTGTTATTATATCTTTAAAGGAAACAATTTGTTGTTAGAGTTAAAAATATATTTGAGTGGTTTCTGTGACGCGAGTATGCTTCATTGTATCATATGTTTATATTTTATTTTAATACTCTAAAAATATTTATCTCATCTAACCAAGATGCCATTACCCTTTCGGGTACTTACGTATTATACCATCCAATATTATCGCCAAATTTGGAATCGTCGCCAATGAGTTGCTAAACCACTAATTATACCGATCTGGCAATAATGTTTTCCCTTGATTTTTATTGCAAAATTTAAATCGCTCGCCAATGAGCTAATAAACCGTTGGCGATCGTTGGTGAAGACGGTGTAATACGTAAGTACTACCTTTCCGAGATCAGCACGTAGAAGTAAATAAGAATTTATATACTTAGATTCTGAAAGACGAAAAATTCTAAAAGCAATAGAAAAATATTATTAGAATTTTCAAATTCGACACGGTCGGAAGTGAAAACATTGCTTTTGAGATTCGTAGAAAATAATTTCGATAGCCTTTATATATATATATATATGTGTGTGTGTGTGTGTGTGTGTGTGTGTGTGTGTGTGTGTGTGTGTGTGTGTGTGTGTGTGTGTGTGTGTGTGTGTGTGTGTGTGTGCGTGTGCGTGTGCGTGCGTGCGTGTGTGTGTGCGCGTGTGTGTGTGCGTGCACTTTTTTCCCTAAAGTAAGAACTACATTTGAACTCAAAATTACCGAATGTGATTTCACAAAGTGCAACTTTTCATTTCATTGCTTTATATTAAGGAAAATTATTGATTAAGAAGAGGGTATTATATATTTTAAAAATATAATTTTATTAATTTTATTCAGAATCTAAAAAGGTGACTTAAAGTTTTTTAATAATAATTTTCATTTGGTACAATGGCGTTCCCATTGATCAAAATTACCACGATATAATTAGTGCTGCCATCTAATGGCTATTTTTAGTACAAATACATGTCACCGTTCACTACGATTATTCGAAATTCGTGTTTACGTTACAAAAAACAAAGTTGTAATTGAAAATACAACTTTTATGTCTAAATTGAGAGGAAATTGTTATTTGTTGCTAAATTATCTATTAAATGGATTATTAATTCGCATTCTTTAGGTTCATTCTTATATCATTGCCTTATGTTATACTATAATACAGTTAGTCATTTTCCAAACAATATTAAATCTTCAGTTTTCTTACTTTCTATAAACAAAACAATTCTCCAATTAAAATGAATAGTTGTCTTACTACGGCATGGGAAAATCGGTATTGATTTACATATAGATACCTTTGGATGTCAAAACATTAATTATTCGATTCATGGTATTCAGAATATCTATTTTTCATCGATGTATTAAAAATAAAATTTTAATTTTTTAAAATAAATATATTTGAAAAGAAACATGAAATCAATTTCAAAAGATATACTCATCCGCAATTATTTTTGATGGCATTGTGAGAAGAGCCATTTTTCGGATAGTTTCAAAATTTATTATAAATATTATCCTCGTGCTTTTTTTAGTGGAAATTAAATATATATATTTTTAATTTTTATCTATATTAAAGGAATTACACGCAATAATGTGCTATAATATGTTAACTGAAACACTATTGATGTAAAGTAAAAAATATTTCTGTCGTTTCCTTTTATGATATTTGGTTTTAAAAAAGTAATTAAAAAAAGATTAAAAGGAAATCTGCTCTGCATATTTCAATGTATCATGTCAGAACATCATATCTTGAACGGCCAAGCACGACGTGCCCGTGCAAGTTAAATTACATTTTGTATTCATTTTAATTGGTTTCACTGAATGTGTCACTTTAGTATTGCAAACGACCCAAAAAAAAACTTTGTCTCGCATTTATTGTTTAAAAAAATATAACATTTCCTCTTTATTTCATTTCGTATAATCACGTGCTCAAAATGACATTTTTCTAGATTTTATTTTCTGTAGTCATTAACCTTTTTTTAATTCAGAGCTTTTATAAATGTAATGGCAATGGTTATTAAAAGCTGAGTTTTTGAGATGCTCGTTCAGATAATAAAATTTTTGTTTTTCATCTACCGATTTTTGTTGACTCCTCAAAAATTATTACCAAATCAATATCATGTTCTGACATGATAATAAATTAAAAACTCTTATCTAATCTTGAAGCTATTTAGATTAGTGTCCGTTAAATCTATACATTTTCGAAGAACTAAAATTTTCAAGTTCAACATTTAGGAAATATGCGACCTGCACTAAAGATCATTTGTAATAATGTATCAAATCAACATGGATTTTAAAAAATAAACCTGAAAATTAAAAATAATAAAAATTACTAAAACAATTTCTTTGAT
>JAOUZG010000631.1:381071-400673 GCA_026289955.1 Argiope argentata | reverse complement strand
CATAGAGGAACTACAAACTGCTGTTAACTGTCTATTTACCCTGTTTTGCTATCAAAAATGGTACTTAACAACACGTAAATGGAGGGTGGGCATTAAAATCCTCTTTTCATATCTTCTTTTTTTACAATTCATTGCTGGCAAAATTAGCAGTATAAATTAATTCATTACTTGTAAAATTTGCAGTAAAATCCTTCAAACTTGCATTAGCTTCAGAACTGTGACAAACTTGCTGCAAACTTGGCGGGAAGATTTAGTAAAATATATTACTGGGATACGATTACTGCTCCACCTAGAGGTAAACGGCATAGTTAATGTTTCTAAAAATGATAAAAATTGCGAAGAAGAAATCATTTACAAAATTATAGATAGCTTTCAATTTAGAGCAAAAATAGACATTGAGAGTATAAAACGCGCAATTGTTCGGCCACGATTTACTTCACTCATTAGAAATAAAACAAAACAATTAATTATTATCAGATTCTTTTATTTCCGACTAGTCGCCTAAGTTGATCAACTAAAGCTGAGAATATCGGTTACATTTGAGGAGATTCTTTTAATTTTGTTTTCGAAATGTTTTTCATCATTTACAATGCACATCTTGACACTCATTTCTCAAACGTTGATCTTTTCTCCCCATTTCGTGAGTTGTTGCATCGCAGATTTGGAAACTTAGAAACCAACTTTAGAAATTTACATATAGACATTATTGCTCCTAAAATCTCTTTTCTTACTAAATCGAAAACACTCTATAATTTTGTAATTTATTTTGTTCCGTATCTTCTACTCTTTCCGAGACAGCAACACTAACTCTGCTGTTTATTGCCAATTGGCACTGCGGCCGGTCTCTCCATGTAGATTCTTCGACAATATCTAGACATCCAGTTTATGGCAAATATTGTTAATGGATAGTTATTTAATAAATGAAAATTTATTGCTGTATTTGGATAATCTTTTAATTTTATTTCTAGAAAGAATATTATTGGCAGCCAATATGACAGAAGGCCGTTGAAACAGAGGTTTGCTTCAATGTTAAAATTTTTAAAGATCGCCTTTAATTTCCATAGCATGAGAGGTACGGGTAATTTTATTGGATTTGTACAAGACATAAAGAATAAGGGAGAGTGATTAAAATCATATAATATCCCGAACTTTTTTTTATAAGATGTTGATTCCTAAAGAATTTTTCTGCTTTTGGGGAAATACAAACTTAACATCTTTTCTTAAAATTCAAATTATAATCAACATAAGTATGCCCCTTAAAATTTTATAGTATACGAGCGGTACCCACTCATAGCGTAGCATCCAAGAAGAAAATTTAGTTTTAAACTTAAGTCTAGCCTCCACCCGATATGGCATGGGCATATCACTCAACATCAAACAAACATAAAAATAAATTTAGCTAAAAAACAATTTTTTATAACGCACATTCAGAAATATTTAGATACAGGCGATTATTTCGCTTCTCAGGAGATTCATTCTGTCTCTGCAATTCAGTTGCAGTGTGATTTAAAGAAAGACGGTTATTTCGCTCATCAAAAGACTCTCCTTGAAGTATGGGCATTCTTTGTCTGATATTCGTTAAAAGAACGTTTCTATCCACTTCCGCTAAAGGGTGAATTTCCTTTTGGGGGGAGGGGAGTCACAATGAGATTTGAATCACTTTTTGAAATCAGGTGCAAACAAAGAAATGTATCGCTTATTCATACCACAGCTCCTACTATTTGCACATACGCAGCTTGAGGTATTCTCATATCGGTGAGTAAGTTGAAAACGCAATTATAAAACTCCTTTTTTAAATTTTAATATGTCTTTAATGTACTAAAACCTTTCCCAATAAATGCTGTGCGAATTGGTATAAATAGCTCCAATTTCCGTTAACTATTTCTCGAGTTTTTGTGCTTCTAACATACAGACGCTTTCAAGAGGCTTCATTTTATACTAAGTATAGATAAAATTTCTTAAAATGGTGATAAACGAAATAATGGTTCTTTAGATTATTTGTTCATAAAATGTCAAAAATATTAATAAAAAAAGAGTAGATCAAGCACAAACATGCGATTTTTTTTTTTGCTTTCTTGTATACATAGTATAGAGAGAGTATGGTAATCGTTACAAAATCGAACCCGAGATTTTGATGAATTCCCATGTTTCGGGGAGTTTCTAAAGGGATGATAAAGATGCTATCTTCCCTGAGTTCGAAAAACACACTTTTGGAAAATGTCCATCCGTCTGAGACAAAAGTATCTCAAACACGATTTGAACTAGACAGTTGAAGTCTGGAATACGGCATTTACATTAAATTTGCAGATTTTTCACAAATTTTGAGTAAAATCTGTTCATCGGATGTTCGTATGTGCAATTGTGTGATGCATGTTAAGACAGTAATTACAAAAGGATGAGAAAGAGAGAGATAATGTTTCTAAATGGCTTGTTGATGTTTCTTAAACACAAATTCTATTTTTGGATTTTATTAATAGCATGCCAAGAATTAACAAATCAAATATCAAACATTTATGGTGTAGACAACCGCCAAATTTGGGCCAAATCCCGCAGTAGGTTGACTGTCTGTCGATCTGTTTTTTTAGAAAAAAAATGTGATAATTTAAAACCGCAATGACTTAAATGTACCAATCTTGATATGGGAATTTGTGATTTCCAGCGCAGTTTTGTGTCAATTTTTTTTATTTTAATCGGTAGAGAAAAACACGTCTAAAACAAAAATTGCATTTTTGGATATTATTAGAGTATTCCAGAATTAATCACTAAATAAATCGCCAATGATGACACATAGAATTCAGTAAAAATGTTAAATACGTGTCAAAAAATATTTAATAATTGTTCACCAATACCCTGAAAGGGGTTCTTTGGCATTGTTATTTCATCATTGTTACGCTTTTCCATGACTCACAGATTTACGCCATTAGACATTTGAGTTTTGTAAACTTCCCATATTTTGATTTTATTATAAATTGTTACTAATATCTTAAATTCAAGAATGTGTCGCAGCTTAGCCAAATATGGCTTTTCGCCCATAAAACAACAAACTCAACTGTGCCATGACAAGCTTATTAAAGAGTATACGAGAAAGTTTTAGGGAGACCACACCTTCTGAATTAAAATGACAATAGCCCCGTAAAAAATTTCTGAACTTGTATATAATTGTGTTTTATAGGAGGACGTGAAACTTAATTTTCAGCTAATTTTCCTAAGATGTGGATGGTTTATCAAAGGATCTGGTACTAGTAACTTATATAGGATTTATGCATATACAGTAAGAATTTATCAAGAAGATGTATACGCTGTACAACAGAAAGAGAGGTGCAGTAGCTTCTGAAGGTATGTACCCCTGAGCACTCGAGGGCCGAAGTTTGACTTCTAGCTCATATGAAGATGACACATTTATCACATTCGCTTGGACAGCTCCTTTTTAGAGGGGGGCACATTCACACATCTTACATATAGCACACAGAGGAACAACCATGCCCTAACCAGGACTCGAACCCGGAAAGAACCAGATCACGAGGAAGACGCGCTACCTCTGAGCTAGGACGCCGGAGTGATCCGGATAAAAACGTTATCTAAAATTAGGCAATAAATGAATTTCCTGAAATAATTATGTTCAGATAAGAATTTCAGTATACAATCGAAATCTTGAATTTCCTAGGATCCTTATTTTGATATGATTACGTTTCCTCAAAATTAACTTTCTCTGTATAAAATATCTCATAATGCTTCGCTCTCTATGCTTTTATCTCTATTCATAAATCCGAAATGCACTTATTAACATCTTTTAGTTCTTGCACAAGAATTCACGATGTGGTGAAAGTAAGAGCATATTTAAGCTCTACATGCCAAATTTTGTTCAATCATGATGTTTCAGCAAAGGATTCCACTTTCTATCTTCCAAATTACCTTTTAGAAATATTTAATCTGGCTGGTACACAGCAATCAGGCTTTATTTCATATAAATTATCTTTCATTATCTAGATAGGAGAATACTTCTTTTTCTCTCTGCAAACTACGTTAGCCAAAATGCACTAATTCACATCTCTTACTTCTTGCCCAAGAATTCAGAATGTGATGAAAGGAAAATGTTCTCAACATTATATAATATACTAATTCGTTTAATTATGATGTTTCAACAAAGGATTCCACTTCCAATCTTCTAGAAATATTTAATTTGGCTGGTACACATCAATCAGGTTCTGTTTCATTAAAATCTAGATAGGAGAATAGTTCTCTTTCTCTCTATAAATTAAGTTAGCCAAAATGCGCTGATTCACAACTTTTAGTTCTTGCTCAAGAATTCAGAATGTGATCAAATTAAAATATTCTGGGCATTAGATAATATACCAATTCGTTCAACTATGATGTTTCAGTAAAGGATTCCACTTCCTATATTCCAAGTTGCCTTTTTTGAAATATTTAAATTGGCTGGTACACAGCAATCAGGCTCTGTTTCATTAAAATTATCTTTCATTATCTAGACAGGAGAATACTTCTCTTTCTCTCTATAAATTTCTTAGAAAAATGCACTAATTCTCATCTTTTAGTTCTTGCACAAGAATTCAGAATGTGATGAAAGGAAAATGTTCTCAACATTAGATAATGTACCAAATTCATTTTATTATAATATTCCAGTAAAGGATCCTACTTCCTATCTTCCAAGTTACCTTTTTTGAAATATTTAAATTCGCTGGTACACAGCAATCAGGCTCTGTTTCATTAAAATTATCATTCATTATCTACATAGGAGAATACCTCTCTTTCTCTCTATAAATTAAGTTAGCCAAAATGCACTAATTCACATCTCTTTATTATTGCTCAAGAATTCAGAACGTGATGAAAGGAAAATGTTCTCAACATTAGATAATGTACCAAATTCGTTTAATTATGATGTTTCAGCAAAGAATCCCACTTCCTATCTCCCAAGTTACCTTTTAGAAATATTTAATCTGACTGGTACACAGCAAATCAAGCTCTGTTTCATTAAAATTATCTTTCATTATCTGGATAGGAGAATACTTCTCTTTCTCTCTATAAATTACGTTGGCCAAAATACACTAATTCACATTTCTTAATTCTTGCACTTGAATTTAGAATGTGATGAGATGAAAATATTCTGAACATTAGATAATGTACCATTTCGTTTAATTATGACATTTCAGCAAAGGGCTCCATTTCCTGTCACCCAAGTTACCTTTTTTGAAATATTTAATTTGGCTTGTACACAGCAATCAGGCTCTGTTTCATTAATAATTATCTTTTATTGTCTAGATAGAAGAATACTTCTCTTTCTCTCTAGAAATTACGTTTTCCAAAATGCACTAATTCACATCTCTTAACTCTTTTCGCAAGAATTCAGAATGTGATGACATGAAAATATTCTCAACATTAGATAATGTACCAATTCGTTTAATTATGATGTTTCAGTAAGGGATTCCCCTTCCTATCTTCCAAGTTACCTTTTAGAGATATTTAATTTGGCTGGTACACAGCAATCAGACTCTTTTTCATTAAAATTATCTTTCATTATCTAGATAGGAGATTACTTCTCTATGAATTACGTTAGTCAAAATACACTAATTCACATCTGTTTATTCTTGCACAAGAATCCAGAATGTGATGAGATGAAAATATTCTGAACATTAGATAATGTGCCATTTCGTTTAATTATGATGCTCAGTAAAAGTTCAGTACAGGCTTGGAAGATATGATATTTCACTTCATATCTTCCAAGTTACCTTCTACAAATATCGAATTTGGCTCGTGCACAACAATGAGGCTATATTACATTAAGATCGAAATTGCTTCTCATTCTCTTCATGAGAACAGGACACTTACTCTCCATAAATTATGCTTCGCAAGATGTAGTAGCTCTTATCACTTTGCTCTTGCATGGGGGAGAAATCCGTGTACACTCCCCCGAAGATGGATTTTGAGAAGAAAAAAATTGCGGGGAAGATAATAAATCTTCATAATGAATTCCTCGGGTAACTGCAGTCTCTCCTTTTAATTAATCATTAAAGCCAGAGAGTTTCCCAGACGAAGAGGGATCGAAACAAGCGCTCTGAAAGTTCGCGCGTCGCAAAAGATGATGGATGCGGCGTTTTTGCGACGATAAAAATTAAAAACGATGAGCGTGGAGGAGAGATAAAAAAAGACGCTTTAAAAGAAAATGAAGGAGAACCCTATTCACGAGCGATTTTGGCACGCAGTTTCTTAGCTTGTGAGATTTCAGGTTTCATCAACTGCTTCTCCTAACAGTGTGCTCTTATTATTCTTTGCAAAAATTATTGCCTGGGGGGGTTGTTTTATGTCTCCATCATGAGTTAATAATTAGAGAAGTACAACCCTTCCAAATAAATTATAGCTGTCGTAATATATCAGTGGATCTTTCTGCGCCTATAAAAATTCGGGGTAATATTACTGCATTGTTCTTTATGGTTTGATAGCTTTATTTGATTTATTGGCAAATATATTAAATCTGCTTTCCTTAAAGTGAAGCAAGAACCACTGGGTGGTGGCGAAAGCTTCATAAGCCAGATAGCTTTCACTGGACACAAAGGCCACTTCTGTCTAGTGGCTATGTTAATAGGCTATAAACTCTACCGTAGAGAGTTTGGTCCTCAATCACCCATTCACCAACAATGGTGACCCGAGTTTTTGAATAAGCAGCTTTCGTAGAGCTGCTGCGGTACCTTGTAACGGCAGTAATAATCTGTAGGTGCATTAAACAAAACAGCCAACATCATCGCCAACAACTCACACCCGCTCGCCATAAGCTTGGCGCAATAATCTCGTTCGTCTCACCACATTCTCATTGGTGAGAGAGCGTGTGATGAAAGTTTTATAAGACTTTCGTTGAGTGGTTATGTTACTCGATTACAAACCCTAACGTTATGATTTCGGTCCTAGAGCTGGGTTATCCAATCTTTTACTGACGGAAACCAAGAAAAGAGTGAAAAATATGTTTTGATGTTTATAAAAACACAACAAAGCGATAATAAAAACTAATAATAAAGATGAATGTGTATTTGTATGTCTCTCTCTCTCTCTCTCTTTCTGAGTGTGATTGTGAGTGTGTCTCTCTCTCTTTCTGAGTGCGTGTGTCTGTCTGTCTCTCTCTCTCTCGTGTGTGTGTGTGTGTGTTCTATAAACCGGCTCGTTTGCTAACAGTCGGCCTTCTCTGTAAAGAGGAGTTTTTCTTTAGTTGCATCTTGAACTGTAACTTTTCGAGTCAAAGCAATACCATTGCCTGAATTACTTGATTGATATGAAAACAGATCTATATGTAACCTTGAATTTTAACTTTTATTCTTTTTCCTTTTCGGATAATTTTCTTTTTTGACGCCTTGAGTGATATTTCCCTTGACTTGCCTTGCCATAAGTATGACTAAATCTAACAATATTAAGCATTTTATATCATTAATTATTAAAATATTGGTACTTTTAGGTTAAACGGGTTCCAGCAAAAGATCTCCAAAGAAATTTGGCGGAATTCTACATTATTTGGCAATTTTTCGCTGACGCCCGGCTGACGGAAAAGTACGAAAATATTATGTACAATCTCACCTAGAAATGATCAAGACAAATGACCGTAAGTCTATTTATTTTATGTTCATGATATGTAGTACACATATTATAAACATAATATTGCACCAAACTGCAATATATCATTAAACTTCGTATATACGTTCATTGTTCCAGTTAATTTCAACCTGTTTTATCATGCTGCTGTTATTATTCAGAACATTATTTTAGTGTTTCATTATGTTGGGATTCCCTCAGTTGCGTGGATCCCAACATGATCTGTAATATCTGTGTAATAAGCTGCAATTCCTCAAAATTTAAGATAGGCAAACCGGATATTTACGTTTTTAACAGAACTATGATGCTATGTGATGATCTCCATTGGAAAGATTCATGAACAGAATAAATAGAATATAAGCTGGATAATTAAATAATAATTAAAATAAAAAATGGACACTTAAATAATGATAAATAAATAAATAATTATAATAAATATTAAATTATTTAGTAATAATACATAATAATAAATATTAAATAATCTATTAATAATAAATAATAATTAATTATAATAAACATTAAATAATAATAAATAATAATAAATATTGAATAATAATAAATATTAAATAATAATACATAATATTAAATAATAATAAATTACAATAAAAATCAAATAATAATAAATAATAAATAATAAGTATTAATTAATAATAAATGATAAATATTAAATAATAATTAATAATAAATAACAATAAATAATAACGAAAATTAAATAATAATTAATAATAAATAACAATAAATAATAACGAAAATTAAATAATAATTAATAATAAATAACAATAAATAATAACGAATATTAAATAATAATTAAAATAAATAAAGGAAATCTAATAATTTGACAACATATTGTTTAATAATTAACGAAATGTTTACATTTTCACGTGATAACCCGACAATATTATTATACAAAAATAAATTTTATACCCTTTCAAAATTTTAAAAGTTGGTTTTTTAATGATGGCAATTTAATAGATTTTTTATAAATTTCAGCAATACTTTAAAAATATTTTCTCTTGATTTTCCAAAATCAAGTACATAGTTATTCTTCAAATCGTTTTCACTGTTTCATTGAATATTTAACCACCTGATTTTTTTTCTGTAATTGAAAGTTAAAGAAGTAAAATTCTGTTTAATATCTGTGTAATTTAAAAGACTAAAAAAAGGAATAAAATTAAAATACCTCGTAATTTATGAGACAGATGAACCGGTTATTCGTGTCTTTAATAGAGCTATAATATTTTTGGAGACTCCATTAGAAAGGTTTATGTACACAATGAAACTTAAATAAGGCGTTTAAAATGATATGACCTTAACGTTAGAGAATTTGGTGAAATCATGAACATAAAACTATATCTGAATGATTTACCAAAAATTGAAAATAATTAAAACTCTCGGTGAATCAGAAGTCGTCAGAAATGATAAGAAAGTCATTACATGCGTAAATTGACCACCACAGATATCAAGATAGAGTTTTACTCTATGATTATGCTATAGTCAATTCTCTTAGATATTTAAGTATTGGCGTTCGAATGATTTTGAGATAAATGAAAGAAAAAAATTTTTAAATGAAATCTGCTATGCATATTTCAATGTATCATGTCAGAGCATCATTTCTTGAACGGCCAAGCACCACGTGTTCGTGCAGGTTAAATGATATTTTTATTCATTTTAATCGTTTCATTGAATGAGCCACTTTAGTATTGCCAACGATCCAAAAAAAACTTTGTCTCGCATTTATTGTTTAAAAATATATCACATTTCCTATTTATTCCATTTTGTATAACACGTGCTCAAAATGGCATTTTCCTAGGTTTTATTGGCTGTAGTAAGGAACCTATTTTTTTAAAAATCAGAGCTTTTGGAAATATAATGGCAACACGTTATTTAAAGCTGATTTGAGATGCTTGTGCAGATAATAAAATTTCAATCTTTCCCCAACTTGTTTTTGTTGACGCCACAAATTTCATTCCCAAAATAACATCATGTTCTGACATGGTAAAAAGATTAGATTAACCAGAGCTAAATAGCTCACAACAGCATGAGATGAGAACTTACACATCCCTTAGGGGGTTTAGCTTTTAGACGTATATAGAAAGTTTGAGAATCATCCAAATGGAATATTTAAGAAATTGGTAGTTACTTCCAGATCTTATATAAACAATCGACATTTTTTTAAATATAAGAATCCCACTGTTTGGATAAAGCATCATGATTGGGATTCGAGCAATGGATCAACCGAAACGAGACTCTGTGTCAGTTGCGTCACGGCGACTGCTAGCCATTTTGATTTGTGAAGCAATATGATCCACTCATTTAAGATTCACTGACATTCATAATTTTTCTGAGTTTACTCTCATTTAGATGTCTCGGTTTGTTTATTAACCGTGGCTAACGAAATGAGTATACATAAACCACCTATCACAAAACTTCTACAAAATACCTAGGATTATTTCAATTTCACCTCCTGCAATAGTTAGCTTGATACACTTTCTCCTGGTCTCATAATGCAAAAATAAAGCAAAGCAATAAACAAGAACACATATGTCTCTTCAACTGAAACATTCACTTTTTTAAAAAGTAGCGATTGCACCTTTTATTTACAACAGTAGATTCATTAAACCGAGAAGGCACAAAAACAGAAAGTGATGCCAAACAAGAAGGTTAAATGCCACATGACTCGACGGTTGTAAAAATTGTTGCAATTTAAACCTTCTGATAGTACTTAAAAAATCAAATACATCATTCTGTTTTCTAATTTCATATGCTTGACACTGAGGTGGAGCCGGGGTGGTCTGGTGGTAAGGCTCGTCTTCGGAACCCAGAGGTTTCAGGTTCCAGACTTGATTCTACTTAAGAACTGGTGGATAATCAGGGCTGGTGTGCGTTAAATCAGTCCAAATCAGTCAAATCAATGAAACGTCGCCCCACTGGTGTAATGCGGAAGGGTAGAGAAGAAGGAGTGCCAACTCTGGTGTCTCCTTCGTCGTCTAACCGCGGTTCAAAATTACCAACTCCGTCCCGAAATAGTCATAGTCTTGTCACTGAGGCAACCAAGTTAACCTTGCTTTTAGAGTGGAAATGACACTGAGCTGATAAGGTGGGGATTGCGGCTTCATGCCTATGGAGCGGTGGCCACTAACGGGTAAGATCTTTAATCAATAGTAGAAAGTGTGAAATTAAGATTAAGAATAATAATCTACGCCCGATTAACAGTCTCCCTCTCGAAAAGGAGCTTCTTCAAATAAAACCTTTTTTTAATAAAATCAATATTTATAAGCTTTTTTGTCGTAGTGGGCTCGGATTGAATGGACTTTACTTGAGGACAGCACAAACAAACTTATTTACAGCTATTTACAGGATGACTTGATAAGGGAAAATTTCAGATAAACCCAATCCAGCAGTCAACAGTCACTTACAGCGTAAATGCAAGCCTTACGCACAATAAACACAGACTGTAAAACAGCTATCGTATAGCACAGCAAACAGCAAATCGCAGCGAGCTCAGTAATATAACGTTAACAGCTAACGTAAACACAGCTCACAAATAACTAGCGAGAAAAGTAATCTACTAATCCAGCGAGACGCTACTCTTCCGAGACCGGAACTACGGCTACCCGTCTCTTATATAGCCAAGCGAGAGAGCATCCCAAAACACGCGAAGCAAGTACGATCCAACGGCTACCAGACTATTCCTTTCACCAAACCAATCCGGCTGGCTCGAAACTCCTCGTCAAACGTCGTCAATTTCGGAATGTTTACTCGGCACTCACTTGCTTGTAACAATATTTTTGATTTATAGATTTATGGATAATGAAGCCGGCTTTCTGTCACAGAAGTAGCGCATTTTCCTCGTGGTCTGGGGATCCTGGGTTCGAGTCCCGGTTGGAACATGCTTGTTCTTCATCTGTTTATCTGTGAGATGTGTGACTGTGCTCCCCTGTTAAAAGGGACTGTGCAAGCGACTGTGATGAGTGTGTAGCTAAAGTCGTACTCTTGGTCCCAGTTGTTTCTAGTAAAACAAGAGACGCATATCTTCGACATAAAATCTGCTGATGTATCAGCGGTGCTTGTCCATGGCAAGTGCCATAAGCAACAACAACATGGATAGTGAAAGCAACTATGAAGTTTATACTGAACACTCATTCATTTTCACATTAGTTCGAAATCTCTCAAAATAGAGTAAATGTTTATAAAATCAGTTTCTGATGGTCTTCAATTGCAGTTCCAATTATACAGTAAATTTTAACGAATGAAATATCCAATCTGCCATAAACATTTGCTTCAGCCCCAGAATTCTTACATTACGAAAGCTATTTCAAAAGGATCATTTCTTAGTCTTAATCTTTTTTAATAATCATATCGATAGTTTCAATTGTAAATCCACCTTCAAAACAATAATGCATAAAGGCGAAAAAATTTTTAAAAATAAATTCCTAACCATAATACAAAGTAAACAGCGCGTCCATGAAAATAAATAAGTAAAGGAAAAACTCTATCCTCGAAGAAAATGACAGGCGAGCGTATTTCATCACCCCAAAAGGGTCATTAATTTTCAGCGCGCACCTTAGAAGCGAAGAGGCGCTTCTTCAAGAAGAAAGAAAGAAAGAAAGAAAGTGCATTTATGTTAAATGTATCGCAGGGCTTATTTTCCTGAAAATCACCGGGGCGATAACGACGTCGAAGGGCTGAGTGTTTTCTTTTCCGGCGGTGCAGCGTGCATCCATCCGAAGAATTTGAAACGCGCCGTTATTAACATCATAAAGTGACGTTTCTTGAAGGTTGGAATTTCTTTTCTTTGAAGGGGAAGACCGTGTTTCACAGAAAACGGGAAGGCTTATGACTTGGTTATTTAACGCGTGTTTATTTAGACCCTCCCCCCCCAACCTCCAACACTACTCACCTCCCTATGGAGCATTTTTTTCTTTTTAGAATGCAATGTGTTTCATAGTTGAATCAAGTGGAACACTGGTATGCTGGAAATAAGAAGTCAAACTACTAGCAGACAGATGCTACTGTTTAATCATATGAATATTTTTACACTTGGAACTTAGAGTTTAAGATGGTTCCTTTATTTTGTTTGAAATACGTCAGAAAACTCGTAATCTGAATTAGGATATATAACATATCAAAGAAAAAACAACGATATTTTTTTTATCATGTCAGAACATGATGTTGTTTTTGGGATGAGGTTTTTGGCGTCCACAAAAATCCGTAGGCGAAAAATAAAAATTTTGTTATCTGCACGAGCATTTCAAAAAATCAGCTTTTAAAAATGCGTTGTCATCACATTTACAAAACCACTGATTTAAAAAAAAATAAGTGAAGGACTACAACAAATAAAATCTAGAAGTGTCATTCTGAGCACGTGATTATATGAAATGAAATAAATAGGAAACGTGATATTTTTTTTAAACAATCAATGCGAGACAAAGTGTTTTTGGATCGTTTGCAATACCAAAGTGACTCATTCGATTAAACAATTAAAAATGAATAAAAATATAATTTAACTTGCACGAGCACGTGGTGCTTGGCCGATCGAGAAATGATGTTCTGACATGATGCATTGAAATATGCACAGCAGATTTCATTTTAATCTTTATTATTATTATTCTTTTACTTTCTATCTGCGATGAATGAAGAAAGCTCTAAAATTGATAGCAAAAAAGGCGAGCATAATATTTTGACGAATCTTGACCACTTTGAGTGTTATTTTTGCCATTCTGCTTCTCAGTCTTTAATATTCATTTGATATATGGACTTTGAATCACATATTTTTAATGTATTAATTTTGCATGTATTTAATTTTGAAAAAAAATCATTTAAAAGAAGTCTATATACACTGCTCAAAACAATTAGTGGAACACATGGTTTTAACAGAATTACGCAAAGATGTCTACCAATAAGTAACATAAAATGAATCATCCATAAATTACAGCCTGACAGGAAACGGAAGAAGAAAACTTTATATGCAAATCAAAGTTCATAACGTCAAAAACCAGAAAAAGGAGATAAGGTCTGAAATCGGGATGTTGCAGAAACGTCTGTTTTATTACCGTAACTGTGAAATTTGATTGCGCAGTCTTTCTGTTTTTGAGACAAGCTTATGAGAATGTCTGAACAACGTGATTTACCGGAATCCATGGCATGGCGTGTCATAGGCCGACTTGAATCCGGCCAAACACAACGGAGTGACGCAGACGCTGTTGGAGTCGCCAGAATTGTTTTTGCAAGGTTGTGGAATCGATTCCAAGAAACAGGAAATGTTAGACGTCGACCAGGGCAAGGTCGGCCACGCGCCAATACAGCAACTGATGACCGGTATATTCGGTTAACAGCCCGTCGAAACAGAACAGAGAATGCTTCTCAGTTGCAAAGACAGTTGTTCTTGGCAACAAGACGAAGGGTATCCAGCCAAACAGTACGTAATAGGCTTCATGGGGGAGGGCTCTATGCACGTAGGCCAATGTTCTGCATTCCGTTGACCCCACGCCACCGTGCGGCCCGAAGAAGATGGGCTGCTGAACATCGGGATTGGCAGCAACATGATTGGAGCCAAGTGCTGTTTGCAGACGAGTTCCGATTCAGTCTGGAGTGTGACACTCGACGTGTTCTGGTATGGCGGGAGAGGGGCAATCGAAATAACCCCGCATTCTTTCGTGAAAGGTCACAATACAGACGGGCTAGTTGGATAGTATGGGGGGGGGAATCAGCATAGGCGGACATACGGACCTGCATATAATTCGGAATGGCACTTTGACGGGCCACAGGTATGCAGACGAGAT
Source organism: Argiope argentata (assembly GCA_026289955.1). Taxonomy (NCBI): domain Eukaryota; kingdom Metazoa; phylum Arthropoda; class Arachnida; order Araneae; family Araneidae; genus Argiope; species Argiope argentata. The sequence continues at coordinate 386,301 of JAOUZG010000631.1, read as the reverse complement.
ACTGCTATCTCATCTCATCCCTTACGCTGGAGCCATTGGCGATTCCTTTATTTTCCAGGATGATAATGCTCGACCGCATAGAGCTCGTTTGGCGGAGACCATGCTTGAAGCTGAAACAATACAGCGTATGGAATGCCCAGCATGCTCTCCTGACCTGAATCCAATCGAGCATGTTTGGGACATGCTCGGACGACGAATTGCTGCGCGGCCAAGGCCGCCTGTGACTGTCCCAGACTCGGAGAGTACACTTCGTGAGGAATGGAACAGTATTCCCCAAAGCCTGATCGATAACCTCATCGCATCCATGGCAAACAGGTGTGCAGCAGTCTTAGCTGTTCGAGGAGACCACATGACCTATTAAAACTCATGCATCATGTCTATTCAGAGCCTTTTTTATCATTTACATGAAATCAAATTGCTGCCCTAAATTATCTTTTCATGTTTTTTCCATATTTTCAAAGAATTAAAGCTTAATTCCACGTTGTTTTATTTTTTTCTCTGTATTGCGCATTAATACGCGTGTACTACCCATTGTATGCCAATACGTGGCTGTCTCGCACGGTTTTCTTGATTTTTTTTTTTTGCTTGCTCCCCTAATTGTTTTGAGCAGTGTATCTGATTTTACTAATGAAAGTGACTTCAATATCTGTAAAGCCTACAGATATACATACTTCAAATTTGGTGTGCAGATTTAATATTTAAAATATATATTCCTTTCTAATTTTGAATCAGATATCTCAAAAGAAAGAGAATTGTCTTTCCGTTTGTTTGTAATTTATAAGTACAATAAACGCAATAGTGGAATTCAATATGCTCTCTGAGACCGGTTTAGCCTGGTTAGTAAAGTGTTGGACTCGCATTCATTAGATTGCGAGTTCGAACCCTAATTGATCGAAGACTCTCCCTGTGTGGGGTGGCTGGCGTACTTTAAATCTGACGTAATCACAAAGTCCAACATACGGAGAGTAATACTACTGGTGGTACTGGGTCAGAGGTGATCGTTCTGTGTTTCAGATCTAAATTGCGATCTGTTGATGAATGAATGAAATGCATGAATGTTATCCGCCCTGTAAAAAGGCTTTGTGATGTGTGTGAGTTAGAAATCAGACTTCTACTCTCGGGTGCTCAGGGATTCATACGATCCGGTATGGTTGTTGGGTATCGCCATTCCGGTGGGTACACTAATAGGTGGGTATTAAGCTCCTCCCATCGATGAAGGGAACATACTTCCTTCGGGGAGGGTTGTGCCGTGGCCGGTGTCAGCCATTAGGACTCAACTCGTTCCCGCTATTGTGGTTGCGGTGGTCCGGTCATTCAGAACTTATGGTTAATCCATATGCCTTCACGGCGGGGCGGAGAGTCGGTTCTATGACTTACCTTCAGACGCTATTGCACCACTCTATCCGTTATAAAGGGGAACACGAAAACAGCAGCAATATGCTCTTTTGCGAAGATAACCGTATTGAAAGTTAACTTTTATTTCAAACAGCCTATAAAAAGTCTTCTGAAATATATATTCAAATCAATAAAAAGGTTAGATTCCGGCTAAAAATTTATTTTTTATAAAAACTGCATGCCAATGATATGCAATGTACTCACAGCATTTCTGAAGGTGCATAATTTTTTACTGATGGAGGGAGATAATAATTATCGGAGAATATGCTAGAAAGTTTCACGGAAACCACTTTTGGGTTTGTTATTATAACTATGTCTTTTGTCTGCCATTGAACATGATAATCCAAAAATATAACGATCTAAATGAGTGAAATAGGGCTCGTGAGTCTAAAATCAAATTTGTAGGTTCCTATCAATTATTATTTGGAAAGCATGCTTCCCTCTTCATTCATTTGGGTACGATTACTCAAAAATGCGAGGATCAACATGAATGAAATCTTTCATATGATTTTGTTAATCGAATTACAGATGTATGAAATTTTAAATAAAATAAGAATTCAACAGTTTCAGAAATTCAACAATTTTTATGACTACTAGCTTTTACCCGTTTCTTCATACGCGTGAAAATTTTAATGTGTATGAGTGAGAACTCATAGTTGATCACAATACAAAATATTCTCACACCGTATCATTATTGTTCTGTTGAAAACAGAGACTGATATGTTATAATCAGGAAACTGGTAAATTGTTTTGCTAATTAGTCTGGAAAAAAAATAATGGAAATATCCGTTAAAAATAAAGGTGTCGACAAGCATACCCCACTACGGAGACGTGAATTTGCAACGACAATTGGAGCAACGCAATTGCGTATATTTTCTACGGCAGTTGGAGTCACGCAATATAGGTTAAAAAATTTTCAATTTCCTATAGTATGTTTTATTTTAATTCAAAAGTCAAAATGAATCCGGAAAATTCATTCATTAACAATGCTTAGTTTTAAATACATCATACACTAAGAAAATAAAAACAGCCGTTTGGTATAATCGGTGGAAACCATGTTAAGCCTAACCTCATTAGGTGGGAACAAACTAAAGTCTTACTCATTTGGTGGTGGGGAAATAAAGATTTTTAAATGAATCGGAACATCGATTAATTAGCAATCTTTAGTTTTAAAGACACCAAACACTAAAAAAATAAACAGAGTCGTTTGAAATAATTGTTCGGAAACATATTAAACTTAACCTCATTAGCGTGGGGAAAAAACAAAAATTAAAGTCTTGCGCATTTGGTGGTGGGGAAATGAAGATTTTTGACGAGAAAGCTAGTTTTTTATTGATAAAAAATTAACCACTCAATTAACCGGAATTAAAGTAGCCTATGTCATATTCTCTATTGTAATATATCAGTGCGTTAGATCTCATCCAATTTCCCTCAGCCGTTCTGGGGTGATTGTCCAACATTATTCACCCATCCAAACTTTCAGATTTATAATAGTAGTATAGATATATACTCTGTATTTCTGTACATAACCTTTATGCCAAAACTGTTGGTCAATATCATATTTTAGGTAAAATCCATCAAATTATTCAATCATGTATTATTTTGTATATTTATGAATTCAAGCGTAAGTATTTGTGAATGCAATACCGGCATGCTTTCTGGCACAGAGGTAGCGCGGCTGCCTCGTGTTCTGGGAGTCCCGACTTCGAGTTCAGGCCAGGGCATGGTTGTTCTTCTGTGTTCTATCTGTGAGTTTTATAAATGTGCCCCCCCCCCCTCTAAAAAGGGGCTGTGCAAGCGTAGGTGTGTGTGTTCATCCTCATATGAGCTAGAAATCAGACTTTTGCCCTCAAGTGCTCAGGGGTCCATACCCTCAGAAGCTATTGCACCCCTCTTTCCGTGGTAAAAAGCGCACACGACATCATCAACTCAATACCGCATTTTGTAGAAAGAACGAAATATTACTTTAAGTATCCGCTTAACATAACATTTCGTTCTTTTTTCGTTTGGATAGTAACTGAACTTTCATTTTAGCATGAAACTACTAAAGTATGAATTTTTCATTTTAACATTTAGTCATCTAATTTCATTCTTACGCTATTATTATCCTCGCACGAAAAGATTTTGACTATTAAATTACGTAAGCAACTCACAGAAACCACACTGGAAACGCCCAAATTTCAACCACCAATGCGTGATGAGCCAACTGACTCCCAACTACATATGCATACAACACCTAAAAACTTGAATGAAATTTATTTCGCTTCATATATTCATCTCTATCGAATTACGTAAAAAACAGTCGTTAAAATGCATTACGCAGTTCCTCGTCACTCACTGTGTCTGTCTGTCATTCGAAATGACATCTCCAGGCATTCCTTTCCCCAAGCTTTAAGCTCACAGATCGGCTAAAAAAACCGAACTTTTTACGAGAGAGATATATTCCGTTATTCTTAATGCGTTGTGTAATCCGATTTGTCTTTCTGCCTTTGATGAAAAAAATAAAGAAACTAATAAAAGTCGTTCAGCGGCATCGCATTCATTTTTTCGAGGCTCATCTGCAGTTGGACGGCGAAGAGGATGCTGCTTAATGCAGCGTGCGAGAGAGGCCTGTCGCTAATTAATTTTATATTGCCACTCGGAAAGAGATGGGGGGAGGGAGACAGAAGAGATGGCGGGTGCTATCGGATGTCCCGTCGTTTTCTGCGATGAAGGCGAATCTAGGGTTGCTGGCCCGTGGGAAAAATACTTTGGCGAGATTTCTTTGATTCAGAAAGGATTCCACCAAGAATACAAAGATATGTAGAACGATATTTTTTTGCTATCTGTAAATTCACTTTCACACAGTATAAATCCCAACTTCTATTTGAATACCAAATTTCATATCAAATATTATCTTGCTTATAAGGTATGATATGAAATCAACGATAATATCAATAACTTGATATTGCCTATAAAGTTTTTCTTGAATTTTTAGTTTTTACGGTAGCTTTTGTGAGGTGTTTCGACTCAAATTCCGATTTAGGACAAGCCACGCAAAGATTTTAAAACAGCCAATATTGTTGCTGTTGATTAAGGCACTTTTTCAAGTCCGCTGACTCTCACTGAATTAAATCGAATGAGCGTCTCTCGTTTTTCAGTAGCGCCAACTACGGACGCGAGTACGACCCAACTACACTTTTTATGTAGCGGACTTCATTCGTGCATTTTCATTCATTCATCCACAGATGGTCATTTAGATCTGTTGTTACTTATGGCACTTGCTGTATTGGACAAGCCTCCTGCTGATTCAGCAGCAGATTTAAGTCGAAAGGAGGGGCTCTTGTTTCAAGTAGCGCCAACTAGGGCCAAGAGTACGACTTAGCTACACACTCAACACATTTGCTTGCACAGCAATTTTTACAGTTGGGCACATTCACACATCTCACAGATGTTACATAGAAGAACAACCATGCCCAAGCCGGGACTCGAACCAGGGTCTCCTAGAACACGAGGAAGACGCGCTACCTCTGCGGCAGAAAGCTGACGTAATATAGACCTAAAACAGAGAACGATCACCTCTAACCCAGCAACCCCAGTGATATTACTCTCGATATGGAGGACTTCATGTCCAAGACAGATTTAACGAACACCATCCACCACACACTCGGGGGAGCTTCGGTCGATGCGGTTCGAACTCTCAACCTATACGAGTCCAACGTTCCACCAATCAGACTATACCGGCCCGCCTCACGGCACCAATAGAAAAAATGTAAACGAAACAATTATATTTTCTAAAACATCAAAAGTTAGAAAGGTCTAGAATTTATTATGATTTGGCGAAAGATTAAAAAAA
>JAOUZG010000631.1:322280-356858 GCA_026289955.1 Argiope argentata | reverse complement strand
TGTTAACCAAGATAGGAGAAAGGTTATTATTGATACAAATTATACATTAACTTGAAATATAATTCGTTAACCTAATCACAAGCATTTTAGGAACAAAATTACTAGGGTTAAATATATAATAGTGGTATCGCAGCAAATACAGCCGACGTAACTTATATACTAGCTTAACACTTTTATAACTATTTAATCCATTCAACAGCATTCTTTAAAACACACTTCCGAGTAAGCGTCCTGGTTGCTCTCTGGTTTGGGTCTGTTTAAGACGAGATCTAAATGCTCTTACTTGCTTCCTTAGTGGCCATCTGTTATCGATGACTTTCGTCGGAGGTGCTAAACAGTTCGGACTCTACGCTAAATGGTCTTCTGCACAGGTCTCTCCTGGCCACATTTCATCTTGTAAGAGGCTTACCAGCCAAGACCTGATTCATGATCCCCTTTTGTTACAGGACTTTCTCAGGTAAATGAATATATGGACCTAATATAGCTCTGCCGGTCACGGGGATGAAAAACAACGGTAGTTATAGTATATTAGACCATCCATCTTTATCGTCAAATTTGAAGGCCTCGCCAAAGGGTAGCTAAATCGCCAATAATCACAAAAAAACGCCATTATTTAACAAATTGTTCAAACCTTAATTGTAGTCCGCCATTTTGTTGGTTTCGTTGGCTTCGACGATTTATTGCCAAATTTGAATCCGCCGCCAATGAGTTACTCAACTGTTGACATCGGCGGTCTAATACGAAAGTACCGAAACAATAACAGCAGCAAAACACATTTCCAACGTTTCGACAGTTGCGGAAATTCGAAAGCGATAATAGGGTATTATCTATCATTTTAGAAATATCTGGTCCAGTAATGTGATAGTGAATGATTGGCTTGTCCCCTGTTGATAGGAGGTGGAGTTATTATTGTCTCTACTTCTTGGATTTAGGCTCCTGTGATTATGATTCGTGTTCAAAGATGACTAGCAAATGATCTTGGGTTGAAAAAATAAACTTAGCGCCATTCGTCCAGGAAGATAGCTTTATACTCTGAATCTAAACTACGAAATGGGTATTCAAGAAATTTTTCAAGTTCTAACCAATGGAAATTGTCTCTCCAAAACTTCTTCGCATACTCTCTAATAAATATGCATGCACACTATTAGTAGCATGCCATTAGCAAGCAATAATTTTGAAAGAGCCCATTAGAGTGAAATCAGTCTTAGATTAGGTAAAAATTTATACAGAACTACAATTTTATCTCAAAATTACCTATTTATATTAATTTAATTTAATATTGAGTGAGTTGCCGCGATCATACGCTTGCCAAGTCGATGAGCTGGCACAGAGGTACAGCGTCTTCCCCGTGTGCAGGGCATGCTGCGCTCGAATCTCTTTCGGACAGGGTTGTATTTTATCCTTTCTGTGAGATGTGTGAATATGCTTCCCTGTAAAAAGGGGCTGTGCAAGCGAATGTGATGCGTGAGTAGCTGTTCTTTTTTCGATGTCTTTATGTAATGTGTTGTCTACTTCTGTAAGGACCAGGTGATACTTAGTGGTGCAAGGGGATTCATCTCTCTCTCTTTCGCTGTGTGTGTGTGTGTGTGTGCGTGCGTGAGAGAGAGAGAAAGTAAACTCTTTGATTTTGAAATTTGATACTTATTAACATTTACATGATAACTCTATTTGCCAGATTTATCCATTTTACCATCTTCGTTTTGCAATTATGGTATTAATTTATGTTTGAACTGAGAGTATTCTTCCGAATGGATTTCGTTCAAAAGTTTATAAAAAGTTATAAATGCGGTGTAAAATCAATATACCAAATTTTATCTGTCTACCTTAAAGTTTTTGAGTTATCATTGAGAACAAATTATGAATAAAACTTGAGATTAAAGAGAAAACTTACAAATAATACGTCAGCATATGTTATACTGACTGTCATAGCATGATAATTACAATTATATTTCGAACTTTCTTTCCTTAGAAAATCTTTACTTAAGCAAAAAAAATTTTAAAAAAATTGTTTCACATCTGAATTTTTCTTAATTTGTATTTAATTAGTTACTAATGATATAATAATTGAAGGATTTTGACAAATGTTTCGTATGGAAATAAAGCTATGAAATCTTTACATACCACCTGAAGATATGAATTCTACAAATTCAAATCTGGTAATCTATTAAATCTTCGAGTGTAAATAAAATTGTCTCTTATATAAAATACAGAAAAGGTTCTCGTATATAATATACAAGATATACTTCAAAAAATTTTATTATAAAATTTTGACTAATAATCATGTATCAAACATCCCGAAGTCCAAAAAATGCATTTTTGGAATTATTCTGCATGTTGTTAACACAACAGTTGAGCCAATGTGTGGGTCCATAATTGGTTTTGCCAAATATTGTAAATATCAAGATGTTTTTAAAAACTAAGAAATCTAGACAAGAATATAAAAAGCGATAAAGTTCACATGATCGGAAATATTTTTACATTTTAACATAGTGTAAAAAAAGTTTATTGTTTCTGAAACAATTTTGGAATATCAAAAACCATATCAATTCTCAAATGGAAAATCAGCAGTTGCGAACTCCCGGAGAAATGGATTATTTTGTATAATTAGAAGGAGAAGAAAATCAGATGCTCCAGTTACAGATTCCAATGAATATCCACAAGTGAATAAGAACATGGTAAACGCTAAATCAGTTGAGGGTTAACTGTTCTCTTGCTGGGATGGAATGGCAGCTTAGTTTAGTTTAGTTATATTGACGTCCCATTGTAAAGCAACACTATACCCTTTCAATCTACTAAATCCACTCCATAGTAAACCATATTCATAAATACCAAGGCATATTCAAGACCTACAATAGTTGAGACCAGAATTCCTCTTGTAAAAATCAACCGAAATTATAACTTAAAAAGTCCCTCAAAAGTGCAGATCTCATGATGGAAATCAAGACCCCAGGACCCAGATGCACGCTACGTATTTCTGACTCTATATTGATTATCTATTTGCCATACATATGTTCACAATTTAATTTGTCAATTCCCCTCCCCTTTTCAGTTGGTAACCCATAATTACCATTCAACCCATAATCACCATTTGTTTCAGTATTCTTATTCCCTCTATCCAGTTATAACTTCAGGAAAAAATTGAAAAGATTCGTCTAAGATTTGACACCGATGGCATTCTCTCCGGAAATCCCTGAATGCTGTATCGTCTTTTTCCCCCTTTAACAAATTTTTCCTTTCTCTCTCTCTCTCTCTCTCTTTCTCCCATCTTGTACTCAACCAACTCGTTAGATAACTTAGCGTTATAGGCACCACGGGCACAGGATGGCGTTATGTCATGTAAAGTAACATTATGGCTATTTTGGGACGGACCTCGTAATTCTGAACATCGGTCAGATGACGAGGATGACACCTGAGCTGGCACCTTCCTCTTCACATCACACCAATGGGAGAACGCTTGGTATGACAGATTTAACTTGCAACTGACCCCCTTACACGACGGTTCTTAGGTATAATCAGGTCTCCAACCTGTAATCTTATGGTTCATGAGCCAAGACCTTACCACCAGGCCAGCGGGGCTCAGAATGTCAGCTTAGAAAGAAGGGGAGAAAAAACACATTCTTCAATATCGGACGATAATTCCAAATTTTTAAGAGTTTCGAAATATCTTCCCTGCCGATTTATAACAAGACGTTAGACCTTCGAATGCTCATTTAGATGTTTATCGAAAAGGTTTGATTACATAACACTTTGGCACCATGATTTTTTTACGAAATAAATTATAAGTTATGCCTTTATGTGGAAGTATCTAGAAAGTCGAAGGTACCGGTTGTCCAAAAAGTTCCCGTACTCCAAATTTAAAAAATCATTTTCCATGATTTTTTTTCAAGTGTATTAAATTTTGCCATACGAGTAATGAAACCATGGACATGCATTGAAGCTTTTTTCGGCGATCGACTTTTCTCAAAAAATCTTTGGCCACCTCGATCCCCTGATCTGAATTTTTTATGTGGGGATATTTAAAGGACAAAATTTATGAAGGTGATCCTCAAACAATAGATGATTTGAAAATCGCAATTACCCAAAGGATACAAGAAATCACTCCTAGCATGTTAAAACGCGTTTCGAAAAACATGCGCAAACGAGTTCAGCTTTGTCTCCAAGAAAGGGGTGGACATTTTGAACATTTATTATAAATGTAAGTTCAGTATTTTTTCCTTAGTTACGTTAAAAGTGCTTTTTATCATTGGCATAAAAATAATTCTTTTTAAACCTATTGTTTTTGTAAAATAAATTCACAAATCATCAGTACGGGAACTTTTTGGACACCCTGTAGAATCCTCCCGAATATTTTGGATAATTCATTCCTTTTATTTTTCCCCACCATTTTTCAACCATTTAAACACTAAAGTCCGTCCAGAATTCTCTTTCATGTTTAATGTTGCGTAAAAGAGTTACCTCGCACATTTATCCAGAGCATCTGTGGAAGCCTGTCCATTGAATCACTAGAGCAGTCTGTCTCTCGGAGGAATGAAGCCAAGAATAATCTCACGCGCGAAGAGGAGAACCCTGAAAGGCTATTCGTCATCATAACTGATGGAAGGGCTGCGTGCGTTGAAAGGAAGACATCATAATCGCACGCGCTTCTTTTCGGGAATCAAAATATTCTCTCCACCCCTTCTTTCATTTTAAATGAAAAAAATAATAATCTGCGACTCCGAATGAAGCTAGTTTTTTAAAAAACGAATTCGTTAGCATTAATTGTCACCCGATCATTCGTTTTTCTTTCTAGCAAATGTATCAAAATTAAGGAATCACACAGTGATTATTCAAATAAAATAAGGAAAGTTAAGATGATTATAGGATAGGAATTTCAAATTGTTGAATACGTATACAACCAGTTTTTATGCTATGGATTAATTCAGAAATGCATATGAAGTATAGTGAGTCAAATGAAAGTTAATGTGCGAAAAGTTAAATGGTCCATGACTCGGTCAAATTTTTCCTCTGGTATATGAGACTGAAATCAAATTAATGTCGCTTTAAATAATTTAATGAGACCAGTTCTCAACTCTTTCCAGAACAAAACAGTTTAGCATTATAAAATGCGCTGCTACATGGCATGGTCACCAACATTTAGAATTTCAAGCTGTTTGATTTTAATATTCTCGAGCAAAATTTATGCTTTCGGATCTTATAGGTGATTTATGATGAGATCTCATTTGTATGCGTGTGTGTGTGATCTAAAAATATTTCAGATTTTAAATGGGGTCCAAAAAGAAACAGGTAATTATAATGAGACCGAGATATTCGAAGAACGCAGAAGAGATAAAAAAGCGTTGGAAGCATTTATTTAATAAATCCTATAATTATTAATACTATTAGGTAAGTATCAATTATACACATTTCATGTTAATATCTATCACGAATTTGTGCGAATTGTTTATATATATATATTTTCATGAACAGTCTAAATATTGATCTTTTAATTCCCTTATTCTTCGAGCAATTTTAAAGTTGCGTTCTCTGCTAATTCTAAAATAAGTAGAAGAGTTTTCAGTTTATTTTTCTAAATTTTCATTGGTTTTTATTGCAATCAGGGATTAATAGAATTTATGTCAATTTTATAGTAAAATAAACCAAGAAACGTTACTAAAATGAAGTTAGCTGCCAATAAGATAAAAATCAAAATAGAGTGTTCTTGTTCAGTAGGTAAAATGTTCTTATTTAATATACCCAATTATATATTCTCATGTTATCTTAATTCAATTTTGATATCATTAAAAGGGGATAGAAAGATACTTTTTGTGTACAGCCGACCACCCCACCACCACTGAACGTAGCAGTCTCGACAGGATTTGTTGTGGCCGACTGATATAGAAAGATACTAAAGGGAATACCATCTTTAAAGCTATCTGCTAATTATCTCTCTCTTTTTTTGCATCTAACATTTCGCGTAATATATTTGTTTTACATTGTATTTTCTGTAAATATCAGTGTGATACAAAAGACAACAAAGGAAAAAAATGTTTTAGAAGGTAATCACATACATCCTTTATTATTTTACACAATACACAATTCGCAAAAAGGAGAAAGCGATCAACTATTGCAACTACAAATCTAGCGAAGATCTCGGACAAGGAAGAGACACGTACAATGCATTTTTTTATTGGACATAGTGATGTGATCGGGTCCAACTACCGTTTGAAAATTTTTAAAGGTTTAGCCGTTTTTGAAAAGCATTGCAGAAAATATTCTACAGATGTATTTTTTGAAAATTCAAGGCGCTGATAGTTCTGTAACAAGCATTACGCATGCAAATACGCGTTATAAAAGTAAATCTAAAACTCATATTATGATCACTTGCTACTGGTTACATAACTATGTCCAATTGTTGATTACGTTTGTGAGATACATAAAACGTCTACATCAAACCAAACTAAATTTGATACATTATAATATTTGCGGCAAATATTGAAAATTTCAAATTTATTTATAGTCCACTGAAATAGTTTTAAATCATAGTTAGCAAAAATAATTTATATTTTAGAGCTCCTTAAAGCATTAATAGTTTCACTAAAAGTGAGTTGATCTGGGATACTTGATCAATAAGTTCTAAAGACGGAATTAAATATTAGCATATAATTATATTTGAAATATTCAAGATAATTTTATTGTTATGAGGTTTTGTTCACAAATTCCCTAAATTAGATGAGGAATTCCATATGTTTAGAGCTGAGATCGTATTGCTAAGTTCAAATGGAAAAAAAATAGAATGAAAGAAACTATGAAAAAACTTTAACATTTACTCTTCACAACAATTCAACCAAGTGAAAAGTGTAGAGTTGCTGTTCTTAGAAGTGTTTTTGCTTTTAAAGAGAGACTTCGACTCCAAATTTGAATAAAAAATACTTTAAAGTAGGTTCGTATCATGTATATATTTCTCCATCGTGAAATTTTGATATGCAAAATGAAAGGTAGGAAATTCTTTTCATTTTTGTATTAAGCATACAAACTATACAAAAAATCTATTTAGATATACAGATATTTTTTATCTTTTTATATATTTATTATCCAAAATTATGAACTAAAAAATTTCTGAAGAAGACATTTTGGATTTCTGATGTAAGACAGAAGTACGCAAAAATATTTTTAATTAATACTTACAAAATTAAATTTCTAATCATAAAATTTTTCAGTTATCGAAAATGCCAGCATTTTTATTTTTAAAAAATGTAGCTTTTCTAGAACACTTCTTTTAATTAAAGCTTTAAAACATTTGATCTAAATAGCATATTTGATCATTCATTTGAAAAACTAAACGCACTTAATTACATGTTTAATTATTTATCTTAAACATAAAAAAATGCATTTAACAAAATATTTCGGGCATTTGAAAACTAAAAAAGGCACTTAATAACATGTTTAATAGATTTTAAACATAAAAAATGCCATCATGGAATCCTCATTCCAGCAGTGTGATATTAGAATAATTTACTTTTCCTAAATTAAATATTTCTCGTAATAAAAGTGAAATGAAGAAAAAAAATATTTGAGACTATTAACATTTAACATAATGAATACAAGAAAGATATTACAGTGCTTCTATGACTGAATTTATTCTTTTTTGAGACAATTAGTCATATACATTCAATAAAAAATATATAATTAATTTTCCTTATTGAAAATAAAGAGGTTCTGTAAGATATTTTTTTGTTTCACGGACAATTGCTTGTTCTTATATTTTGTTTTTTATCCATAGAATTCGATGGAAACGAAATATGGTTCAATTTAAATTATATATCAACAAATAACTAAACAAATATGGTTGCCGGTTAAATTTATAATTTTTATATGCATTTTTTTTCTATTTAAATTTCCAAAACTTTCAGACAAAATTTCAGCATTTTTTCTGCGTATTTAAAAGTTTGTCTGAAGAAAAATTTCAAGATATCGTTTTAAAATTCCTAACAAAATGTGTTATCGTTAGTTGAAGTCATACAAACCTAAAATTATCATTTCTTGTGTAAAGGATTCGTACATAGATTCAAATATTACATATAGAAAAACCTCTTGAAGAATATTATTTTAAAGTAAAATAGCATGACAAATCTCTTCCTTGTACAGATACATCGCACTAACAGTCAAATATTTTCTTGCTTGAATAAAACGCTAAAACAATTGCTTGACTCTCTTAAAGTAGCTACTATCCTTAAGAAGAAGAAAAATGAATTGCTTGACAATAAATATTACATAATCAATATCACTATTTACAAAGCATGTACTTAAAAGCACAATACTACATAACAATATAGCCGAGCAATTTTTTTAGATCAAGCCACAGATAATTCGACAGAATTTTTGTAACGCACTAGGTGAATTAATATTCATTTTAATATACTTATCTATATAATTTCAGAGAGATTAATCATACATTTAATCAATTCTGGATAATGTCTAACAGGTTTGACACTTGAATTTATAATTAGTCTCTTTAAAAGTTAGCAAAGTATATCTCCAAATCACCCCAAAGGCACACGGATTTAAACAACTAGGGCTGAATGACCGGACCGCTGAAACAACAACACTGGAAGGGATTGTGGTTGAGTCCTAAGGGTCATCACAGGTCACGGTTCAACCCTTCCCTTAGGAAATACATCCCCCAACGGGAAGAGCCTATCCCCCCCTCTTTAGTGTAACCTCCAGAGTGACGAGATCCAACCACCATGCCGAAAGCATTTCATTCTCATTTTAAAATGCTCCCCTCGGAAGTTAAAAATTAAAAAAAAATTGCTGAAATTAGGAAATTAGGAAATTTTTAAGAAAATTTAAAAAAATTACTTAGGTAAGAAAGGGAAATTGAATTTCATCTCTTAACATCGCGCATCAATTTATATTAATTAAGAAAATACGATTTATTTTAATACTAATAGTTAACTAACCAAGAAAAATTTAATGTATTCTTTAATATTTATTTATGAGCACCCGTTTATGTGCTCAACTATCTGGCAGTAGATATTCATGCAGCGTTAATTATTATTTCTGAAATTTAGATAAAGTAGTAATCGATGTCATACAAATGAGCATTCGTAAGCAATTATCAGTCATGCTAATATCTTATGAAAAGTACTGATTTTTTTACATCTGCGAAACCATTTTATAGCTTAAATTGTCAACTAAGCTCATATAAGTGACAAAAATCACGATTTATTTTAATATATTTATTCATATGTCAATAATAATGATAATAATAATTCATAGATAGTTAAAGAGGATATTTTTTCTTGATTTTAAAAAAGTTGGGACGAATATAAAAAATATAAGAAGGCTTTTTAAAGACAGCTACTATCCTTTGTTAAATTAAAAAAATTTGAAAAAAAATTCTTTATTTTTTCTGTCTATTATCTGTGGCAAGGTAGCTAACATAAATCTTCTTTTTTTCCCCTTCCTTACGCAGGGAAAATTTTTCATTGGCATATCAAGAGTCGCATCAGCACAAACGATCAAAGCGCGGGGCGTTTTTTGGCACATATGCTTCAGGTACACAGGGAGAAAAAAAATCACAAATGCTGTCCATCACAAGATCACATCCACATCGTCTCAGATGCTCCTTGGTTCGGGCAGATCACATGAGGTCGCATCGCGGAAAGAGTATCACTTCTTGCTTTGGGAAGTTTTTTTTAAAAAAATCACATCATCTGTGCTTTCCTTGGTGCAATCACATCAGACAGTTTGCTTCAAATCAGAAATGAGATGTCAAAAATCAGTTAGCGACAAGAAATGACGGTTGAAGTTGGAACTGAAACTCTTCAAGCAGATGATCATTTATAATTTTTCTAATTGGCACGTAAACTATATTGAAAAAATTATGAATCAAGTGTTACAGAAATTTGATATTTTAAATTATCACTTTTAGACAGACGTTTATAGAAATTACATTTAGACAAGCATATTTTCTCTTAGATAGTAATATTTTTGATAGTAATATTTCTTTTCGTAAATTTTACCATTTAATGCTAATAATAACCTATTCCAAAAATATTATTTATATTTCCAATACACACATTTCTGCTCTCTAAAATTAAATTTGAAATGCATTATTTTCTAAACACAATTTGCTTAAAGATTACTTTAAAAAATGTTGCATTTAGTGTATATCTGTTTTATATAAAAAAAATAAATGAGCGAAATAAGTAAATTACTCCTTTGATTTTGATAAATTACAAAAAAAATTGTTATTTTCTTTTCAATCTAATAATCAAATGTAATTTATAATAAATTCTAATTTCATTTACAGCTCCTATCTACATTTCCAGCGACCTTTACCAGTTCCCAAAATAACCGTTTTTCGTTCACCTATCGTAAAACTTGAAGATTTTGCGATGACTAGAATTTCAAGAAGTGGCATAGAATTTAGGTTATTTTTTAGCGTTATTCTAAAGCCTAGTCCTTCCCTAATATTTTTCAAAGAAAATTTGGGTCACTCGTGAGTCGTTTTCTTTCCAAAGTGTTTTTTTTTTCTTTTCGTCAATGTTCGATTTCTTTCCATTGCTAGAGTTACATTTCGATCGAATAAGCTATTTACAATCTTTATACTAAAAATTGATTCGGGGAGCTTTCGCCAAATATTTCAGGCATCTCCGGAATTTTCACTCCCTTTCGTTGAAATGACCCGGTTGTCATGGCAACTGCAATTCGCTTTCTGGCATCGCATTTCTGGATAAGCGCAGGGATATCACTTTGAGTTCTTCAAAACCAGTAGAGGTCCTTGCTGTCTTGAGGTTGGCCTTCCAAACCTATTGGGGAGAAAAAGCGCTGATTAGATTTTTTAAATTATTAAATAACAAAGTTTGAGTGGCGATAAAATGCTGACGGGGTCAATTCTGCGTAAATTCGATTTAGCTGTGATCCTGTAGATAATAAAGTTTCATGAGACTCCATGGTACAATAGAGGAAGAGAAATATTGCTTTTAAGGATAGTCAGTTCATAGTACGATTAATTAGCTGAAAAATAAAAGTTTTATAAAGGTTACATATTGTTGAAAATATTATTTGGAACTGCATGGTCGGCTGCAGTTTTTGTACCACAGATCCAAATAAAGACTTCATATATGGCATTCATTCATTTTAAGACAGTATAAAATGAAAAGAGTTTTTTTACCAATCAGTATTTATCTCTTATAAGTCCAGCAATTATAATAAAAGATTAAAATAAAATCTGCTATGCATATTTCAGTATATCATGTCATAACATCGTTTCTTGAACGGCCGAGCACCACGTGCTCGTGGGAGTTAAATTATATTTTTGTTCCTTTTAATTGGTTCATTGAATGAGTCACTTTAGTATTGCAAACGACCCAAAAAAACTTTGTTTCGCATTGATTGTTTCACAAAAATATCACATTTCCTGTTTATTTCATTTCATATAATCGCGTACTCAAATACTCAAATTTCTTGGTTTTATTTGCAGGTCATTAACTTATTTTTTTAAATTAGAGCTTTTGTAAATGCAATGGAAACACATTATTAAAAGCTGATTTTTGGAGATGTTCGTGCAGATAAAATTTTTATTTTTCGCCTACGGATTTTTGCTGACGCCACAACATCATCCCAAAAAACATCAAATTCCGACATGATAAAAAGAGACTTTTGGGGTGGTCAGAATCTATAGTTGTGGCGATCACTATAGTTCCTGTTGAATTTCGTTAAAACTTTCTTAGTCAATGCTACACAAAATTAAGAGCGTAAATATGTAGAGAATAAACAGGAAAACCAAATGATAGATTCTTCCCCATAAATTCATATTATTTTAGGGTATATAAACGTGAATATGATTCTTCCCCTTTTAATAACAGGTATTTAGATACTGCTTATAATGATAATACCAGTTTTGAAAAATGGGATATCAACCTCTATTGTGTAACATTAATCTGAAATATTAACTACATGAAAGTGATTAAATTGTTTTGCAGCAATAAACAGAGGCATTTGTTACTGGAGGCACTTAGTTCGAATTTTTGACTCATGCTGTATTTACCAGATCTTGCTCCCTTAGATTACCGTGTATTTTGATTTTTTTGTAGAACTTTTTCAGAAAAGTGGTTCGGTCTTTATGAAGGAAATCTCAAATTGAAAAAATTGTATTTCTTTAATTACGAATCATATTTTTGCCCTAGAGAGATAAAGATCTACAGCGATTTTTGATTAACAATAATTTGAATAAATATTTGTTTTATTTTCGAAAGAAACAAATAACTTTTATACACTCGAAAGAGGACAGAATAATAACATTTAAGTTTGTAAAATTATGTGACAGAGAATTTTTGACAATTTAACTTTTTTCCTTTTTTTATCGTTGTGAAAACAAATTAAATTAAAAATGCTATTTTAGCGGAAAAGTTTGCATATAAATTCTTAAGAATTTTCCTGTGATAGGTTTTTTAAAAGTAAATTAATGATTCTTCTAAGCATTTTTTTAAGTATATATATTGACTTTTCATCTAAAAAAACAAAATTAAAAAAAATAAAAGTATTGAAAATGCCCATATTTTTTTAAGTAACTCACGATGTTCTGTTACATGTTGTGATACATCAGAAATCAATTCATTACATAATCGCTGCTGAATTGTATTCATTAATTGTAAAGAAGCTTGATTTGTTTGGACGTTTTTCATTCTTGTATCTTCCATACAGCGGTATAAAGAATAGCAAATGAAAAATTGTGTAAGTAAAGATACTTGCGCGACGAACATGTTTTATAAGTTTGAAATATCTGTAAGTGTTTTATGTGAAAAAATCAATACAGCATTCCACACCAGTGTTTTATGTGAAAAAATCAATACAGCATTCCACACCAGTGTTTGATCGAGATAAAAAAACCTAACATGTTAATTATTTAGCATCGATCAGGCGAAATTATTTTTTCTGATGTTCAAATAAATAGACTTACAGATAATCAAAAAATATCATTTGTATGACAAAAATTAAAATATTATTATCGTATGTATAGTTTGCATGCCCTAATAACATAAGTTTTAACTTTTCTTTTAAAAAATCATGCTAAAAACTCTATAAATTATTGTAGAAATAAGTTGGAATCTTCCATTTGAAACATTTGTTGATCCCCATTAGAAATAAATCACCCAAAACCAACACAGGATTTCTACGACAATCCATTAAAATTAAAGAAATAGTTTCGATTACAAAATCAAAAAATTTAATAATCTTTAAAAAATGCATTTGTAATAGTTATTATAAGGCTGAATATTTCGATGGACAATTCTTTAAAGTTATTATCATACTGATCAAAGCAAAATGAATACGATGTAATATTAAAAAATCTCTTGTTACAACCACTTTTATGCTACAATCAAAGTGAGCAATGTATTATTATTCATAATAACCAGTAATCATTAGTATGAGCAAGTTGGTGTGATATACAAATTAGTTACATTGACATTAATATGTATATCATCTTCTTTAACGAATCACCAATAGCTTTCTTTTTCCATATAATAAAAGTTCACCAATAATTAAAAAGAATGAAATCTAAGGTCGCAAATTTCAAGTTATCACGTGAGAACG
This sequence comes from Argiope argentata, assembly GCA_026289955.1. Taxonomy (NCBI): domain Eukaryota; kingdom Metazoa; phylum Arthropoda; class Arachnida; order Araneae; family Araneidae; genus Argiope; species Argiope argentata. The sequence goes on along the minus strand of JAOUZG010000631.1, from coordinate 343,277 downwards.
TAATTATTTTTAAGTGATTATTTGTCTTAATTAATTTAAGTCATTAACAAGTTTAAATCGGTTTGAAAAAATTGTGAGACTTGACTCTCTCTCTCTCTCTCTCTTTCTTTCTTAAAATATTTTTTTTAAATTATAATTTTCAATTTTTTTAGCTGGCAAACAAAGTTTTGGAGCTCGACCGATTTTAAGATTTTAAAAAAACCCAGTAATTTTGACGATAAATTTACTATTACAGGAAGCTATTGTATATGTGGTAAAATCTAAGGAACGCAATGCAGATTGATATTAAAATTATATTCTAATATTTACAGTATTTTGAGACAAACAATTAGTAAGAATGCGCTTATAATATTATTGAAGAATAAATAAAAGACGCGTTTTAAAAGATTGTAATAGTTAGAACTGAAAGAGAATTCTAAAAAGGAAAAAAAATGATAATCTTCTGAGAGCGAGATTAATTATTTAAAAGTAAGAAATCATAAAGAAACTGGAAGATGACGTCATTTCATTGAAACGACAAACAAAAAGCAATTGATGGTAACTTTAATTAAATATTTCAAAAGATACTTGCAAAGCAAACCTCAAATGTCATGAGTCAGGTGATTCGCTATCTACCAATGAAAAAACGAGCACTTTTTGCCTTCAAATTTCAGAAACACCAAAACAACATCATGTTCTCACTTGATAATAGAGTAGATAATTGTTCATTTAAGCAGTAATAGTTTGTTTAATAATTTACTAAAGATTCCTATTGTCGCTATGAAGTGATTTTCTAATAATTCGCTTCGATTCAATTGGGTTTTTTTTATTTTTAAAAGAATTTTTATTTTTCTACTCCCTGATACATTTTTTTCTTTTGTGTTCCCTCTACAAAGTTATGAATTGGTGGAATGAAGCTTTTAGTCTTTTATGCATGTATTCTTACTTTTCATGCTCTGTTAAAACTTAGACGAGAACTTGAGTGGATTTCAGAATTACATTACTTTCTTCAAGTGTATAAACTTCCATTTTTTAAAATTAGATATCCATTTCTGGAACTTATATCTTTAGAATTCTTCTGGTAAGCCGACTTCAATCGGTGGAAAACGCACCAAAGGCGGAAATTAAATTACAAAAAAGCATTTCGAATGCAGGACAACATTCGAGTTTTACTGACTCGTGACAATTGGATCTTTCGGAAGGGCGGGAAAAAATGAAATAAAAGCTGTTGCTATAGCTACGGTGCGAAGGGGGAGGAGATAAAGAATTCGGAAAGGAATGAATAGCACTGGCCATAGGATAGAGGAGGGGGGCGGCGGAAGAATGTGGATCAATAACACATACGAGAGGCTGGAGAATACCAGGCATTCCATTCCGCCTTTTTCCGCCAATAGGAGAGCGGGAGCGGACCATGGCGATTTGGAAGGGGGCAAGAAAGGGTTGAGGGAGAGAGAAGCGATACGAAATTTAATTAGTATCGCCGGGAAGCGAATTGCGGGGGTGCAAATAACGAATTAAAATACAAATGGAAATGGGGCGCTGAGATAGAGATTTTTCCCCTCGTTGGAACAGGGATAAAAAAAAGTAATGGTTCACGCATTTACTTATTATTATTATTATTTATGCATTCGCATTTCTATGCATATCTGCTATAAATAGTCCTTTAAATGAGAATTTATGATTTAAATGTCTGTTGGGAGGAAAAACATGTAATAGCATTCCGGGATATAAAAATTAGAAACAATTTTCTGCATGGGTCTTATTGTATTTTAAGTTTATGTAACGAAATTGATTGTAAAATTTCAATACGACTAAAGTAGAATTCCTGTCGATTCTTTCCAGTCACAAAAGTTTTATCAGAACAAACGTATTAGTTCAAGAATAATGCCTCCTTAATCTTCAAATGCATAGTGATGCAGATATTGTTCGTATACTTAAAACCTCATATCTCTGTATGTAACAACCTATGCATAGCATTCTTTTTATCAATTTAATTTTAATTTTAATTATCAAAAGTATTTTACTGTTTCGGAAAGAAACTAGACTTTTGGATAGTTTATTTCCTTCCTCTTACAATTTCTTTTTTCACTATTTGAATACAATTTCTTTTATCCAATGTCTAGCATTACGATTATTTATATAAAGAGTATTAAAAACACTAATAAAAGTTGTTTTCCAATAGAAACATGATAAAGGTAATGAATTATATTTATGATTTCGCATATACTGATGAATTTATACAAGAAAAATGCAATTTATTTATGATGTAAAAATACACCATTTGCCAAAATTGGTTCTACATAAGTTCACTAAACATTAGAGGGGGCCTATTATCCTTTGTCGTCTATGGATGCACGAAAACACAGCTTTGATCACTGGTTTACATCTTCAGACAGATTGAGAAAATTGTAAAATTATATTGAGGTGTGACATTTTAATAGAAAATACAATACTCCTTTCTGCCGGGATCCTGGCATAGGGGTAGCTCATCTTCTTCCAAAACTGGGCATCCCGGTTTCGAATCTTGGTTTGGTCATGGTTTTCCTTCTGTGTTCTATTTGTAAGATGTTCGAATGTGCACCCCCTCCCCCCTGTAAAAAGGGGCTGTGCAAGCGAATGTGATGAGTGAGTAGCTAAAGTCGTACTATATTGGCCTTAGTTGGCGCTACTTCAAAACAAGAGGCGCTCCTTTCGGCTTAAAAATTCGCTCATGCCTATTCGAGGCTTGCCCATGGCAAGTGCCACACTATACCATTGTTTTATGAATTTTCATACATTATGATGTAATGAGAGATATTATTTATGTTTGAAATATTATATTACTGTACTCCGCATATTCATAGAAAAGAAATGATTGTTCATGAGGATGTAGAAATACACAAAGTTTTTTTTTATTAAAACAAAATTCTTAGGAAATAAATTTAAAAAATATAACAAAAGTTTTTTTTTTCTTTTTAATTAACAGCAGTCATTTCCAGGATGATTTCAAGTTTTATTTATTAAAATTAGAAATTCGTGACGCGTTAAGCCGCTATTAAAAACGGTATCTAGCGGTATCTAGACAGTATTAAAAACAGTATCTAGTGGATTGCAAATTTGAAATCTGTACTATATTGAGTTCTTTTTCTCTGTATTTTTCTCATTAATTATAGTTACTGGCAAATTCAAAATCGTCTTTTAATATAATTTCTCTCAATTCGTTTTATTTATGCTCAATTCATGTTATACGCTTGTCACCATTTTCCAAATTTATAATGGTGACAATATTATTCTAAAGGAAATTTAATTGTTAAAAGGAAAGAACACAGAACCTTAAAGTATCTTAGCTGTCTTACAAAAGAATTATTCATTTCAATGTTACTTAAGCGGCACAATTTTTAATATGCGAAGTAATAACAAGAAAAGGTTCTGTTTTCTGGAAAATGTTTGCGGTCAGAAGAAAAAAAAGCTGGAATACGAAACCTATGCCCCTTAGTGGATGAAAAGAAGGGGGGGGGGGAGGTTGAAATGATTTCTTCTTGCGGTTGAGTTCTGAAAATACCAAAAATCTAAGAAGCATTCTATTCTTGTCTTTCGTGACTATCCAGAAAGTGTTTATGCGAACTAAGCCATGAAAAGGAAACAAGCGGAGTTAAATGAGGTGCGACACTTCAGCAAAGTATTCCGTTGTCTTCGTTTACCGCAAAATAGGATATATTTTAGAGATGGATTTACTGATTAAAAGGTGGCAACAAAAGCAGCGTGGAAGCTTCAGTGATTTATAGAGACGACTGCTTTTAACACTGACACCATCGCAATGCAAAGATTAACGTATTAACAAAGACTATAATAATTCTATAAATTAAAAAGTAATTTAATAGTTAATTCAAGAAAATTAGAGAGAAGAGGATTTAATCAAAAATAACAAAGAAAAAACAAATTTAAGTGAAATCTAAGAACTCAAATTTCAATTTATTATGTGAGAGCTTTATCATTCTTAAGTCATTATTTATCTTAATTAATTTAAGTCATTAACCAGTTTAAATCGATTTGAAACAATCACGGGACCTCTCTATCGGTTTCTATCCTTCTCTCTATACTATATATAGCTATGTATATATAATGATAATTTTTTTAAACTTTCATTTTCAATTTAACAAATTAACATTAACAAAATTTTGGAGTTCGACCAATTTTGAGATGAAATAACAGCTATGATGTCAGGGTTCTTCGTCAACCTGGCAAAGAAGCATACTGGTAAAAGCATTTCAACCTTTTAAAAACGCATTTACTGTCAAAAAAGCATACACAATAATAATGCAATTCTGGGAAAAGCAGGTAAAAATATTTTTTGTTTGTAAATTTCAGAGACATCAAAATTTCCTAACCAAAGCAACATCATGTTCTCCCTTGATAAAAATTTGCAATTAAATAAAATCAAATGATTTGTTGAGGTTAGTATGTAGAATCAAAATAAAATATTTCTTCTATTTGCTCTATCATTATTTAAGTCCAATAAAATTTCAATTAAATCTATTAGACACAAAGCTGATAGTAATATTCTTTCTACCATATATTTCATCTAGATGGGTGAAATATATGGATCCTTTATATTAGATATTTTAGATATAAATTAGTTCTCTTATAATCATTTAATTAAAAAAATTGGGTTAAAATTTAGTTCAACTTTTTTAAATCCTTAAAAAATTCTAACCGTTTTAGAATTTTTATGTCAGAGTAGATTTTTATGTCAGAATATAAAACACCCTTGAATTTGTTAGTATTTTTATTTGCTTCATTATGATATGGTTGAATGAACCACAATGGTTGCAAGTGAAATTACTGAATTAATTTTATAGCTATAAATCAAAAGTTATTGACTGCAAACAATGCTTGTTTTTCCAAGTTGTTTTGTCAAGAAATTCAGAAAGATCATTTGGTTATTTAAAAAAAGTATGATGGTACGCTGTTAATTTTCTTTCATTAAAAAGCAAAAGTTCTTCAAATCATTATATGATATTTGTATTCAAGTTAATTTATTTACTTTTAGACTCAATTTTTTTAAAGAAAATATTTTAAAAGAAAGTTATTTTCATTTAGTTTGAAAACCAAAAACCATAACTTTGCAATCAGTTTTTCCCCCCAGACATTTAAGAAAAAATATAAATAGAAATATAATCTGTTGTATGAAAAATAGGATAAATTAGAAAATAAGTATCGATATTAGTAGATAAGCTTATGTTTACATGAGCACATAGATTTTTTATTTGTGAACAAATAATATTTCTTATTTCTCTGTGGATAGCAACAAATCCTTATGAGATGATAATGTAATGAGAAGGACTGCCTGACAGTTTGTTAATCATTATTGTTGTGTGAGTTTTGCAAACGACACTCATTATAACAGCTGATGACTATGATATCTAAAAATGGCCACTTTTATGTATTTCACATGATAGATGTTCATTTGAATACCAGTAAAGTACCTGAAGTCAGTCTCTTCCGAAGCGAAGAAAAAAAAAATTGAAAAATTTATTTAGATCTTTTTAAAAGACTGTCATCATTTGTGTCGTTTCTCAAAATAGCTTATTTCCCGTACTTCAGGTCGAAGATTTTTTTTCTTGTACTTCACGCCCCCCCCCCCCTTCATCATTCGTTACAAAAATATGAATGTCGAATAACGACTAGCATACAAATATTTGAAAAAGGAAAGAAAACCTTTACCTTTGGATTTTAGAGACTCGATTAAAAACTAATATGGCAAATAACCTAGTTAAGGATAATTTTGAAATAAAAAATAAAATAAAATATGTGAAAGCTTTCGTTTTGGCGTTCGTAAGATTGATAACTTATTTTTTATCTTTTTGCTATGATATATATTATATATATGAATATTAATATATGTTGTTTCTTATGACACTTGCAATGGACGTCAACTGAGGTAGTCAGCGATTTAAGCCTAATCAGCGTCTTTTGTTTGTAGTAGCTAGTAACTGGGGCCAAGAGTATGACTTAGTCATTCATCATATTCACTTGAACACACCCTTTTTACAGGGGAGTACATTCACACTCTTTAGAGAATTATCACAGAAGAACAACTATGCCCGAACAGGGACGCCCAGATCACAAGAAAGACGCGTTACTCCTATGCAGTACGCCGGCAATATTAATATATATATATATATATATATATATATATATATCGTGTCGTGTGTTAATTATACGACACCATATATATTATTATGTTAATTAAATTATTATTATATATTTATATTTATATAGCTCGTTATATTATTTATAATTTCTTTATTTGATAATTTATTTTTCCGTAATCAGAAACTAACAAATATGTCAGAAGAGTAATGTCTAAAAAAACCAGAAATAAATTATAAGATAATAAAAATTTATGGTCTAGATACCGTTTTTCAACGACAATAGACGCCAATTTGCCAATCGTAAGTTTTTCAGGTACGAAAACGATTTCAGTAATACATTCTGTGTAAGTTTTACGAAATATCATCAATTATTTAAAAATCAATTTAAAGATTTGTGAAAGGATTTTGCTCTGTTTAAAATAAGTCTCTCTGCACTAAAAATAATTCTTAAGGAAATATTAACGAATCAAAACTCAGAATTAAAAAATAAAATATATTGAAATATATTGTCCAGATTCAAAACGAATTTTTAAGAAATAAGTTACAAAACAGCGCAATGATTTAGGAGTTATTATGGATCATAGCAAAGTTAAGAAATTTTCTAATTAAATCAAGCAATTACTATTATTTTTTGTTTTTGTTTTTTAAATTATGATATAAGAACTTAAAAGTAGTAGGAAATTTTAGCTCATTTTTTTAGCTACCAATTGCTAAGAATAAAGTTAAGCTGATTTTAATGCTTTATATGTGTACGGTTTTTAAAAGTATAGTTTAAATCATACTATCTTCATAATAATTTTGCTGGCACTACTTAAAAGAACAAGAAGACCGTAGCTTTGATAGCAAGCAGTAGATATTAGATAAAAATAGAAATTGATAATATTAAATTAAAATAATTAATTTTAAATCAATAAAATTTTCTTCTTCGTTTCTAAACATATTCTGCATCAAAACTTATCTAATGATGCGCAAAGGAAATTGAAAAAGTGAAGATACAATCATTCCACAAGTGGTAGGTACTTTTCCATTAGCCGGGCGCCAGCAAAAAAAATCTCCAAGGAAATTTGGCGGGATTCAAAATTATTTGGCGATTTTTTGCTTTAAAACTGTTGTACAAAATTTGGCGGAATTTTAAATTATTTGGCGATTTTTTGCCGGCGCCCGGCTAACGAAAAAGTACTCCACAGGCTATAATTGGAGTGGGGGAGTTTTTTCAATTTTATTTCTCTACTATAACTGTAAATTTTCTTCTTTTTTTAATCATAGCAATGCTTTTTTACAAATTATCAAGTTTACAAAAAGCTTTATTAAAGCTTAGACATTAGATAAACGAACAAGAACCGATACTAAATAGTATAGTATGACTTTTTACGTTCCCTGCATCAAAAGTGCCTTGTTGATTATTACAGATCCCAAAGTCTTTTAAATCCAATTTTGGGAAGAATCTTTGTCTAATTAAATCCATGCTGCCAATTATCGAGCCAATTGCAATGCGCCGCCAAAAATTCGCGCCACCACCACCATGAGAACAAAAATAGCACCTACACTGACGTCACCGGAAGGTCCGCTGGATGCTCTGCAACTTGTATACCTCATACATGCTCGAGTAGCCGCCGTTGCCGGTATCTACGGGAACAATGGAAAACACAGGCCTTAAAATATGATGAAGGCTTTTGGCATTCATAAAAACAAAAGTCTCCTACCAGCAGAGAAGTCTAGAACATTCAGTGTATTTCCATTTTTATTTGATTGATTTATAAATCATTTTTGCATGAACTTAAATAGTTTGAAAATCATACAGCTAAAAGCTGTACTGAATTTCATTTTGAATAGAATAGATCAACTTTGAATACATTTTGACAAAATTCATTTGAATAAATAGATTTTATATTCATTTCCTTTTGAATAAATAGATTTTATAGATCAAATAACTGTTGGTAAATGTTACATAAAGTATGGATTAGCAATTATATTCGTTACGTGGCGCGAGTGGTCATTGATAAGGATGTTATGTAGGGTTAAAATGTTGGATCTAGTAGTGGGAATGATTGAAAATAGTTTCAATTTTAATTAAACTGTATTAATTTCAGATTAACAGAAAACTAAATGCAAATTTCGAATAAAGTGAAATCTTTGACTATCTTATATATTAGAAAGTTTTTTTAAAATTGCAATCGGATTTTTTTTTGTAATTCCTCTTCCCCACCTCCCAAAAAATATTCATAAAAACTGTCTGTTATTAAATGATAGATTCATAACTCTCGCTTGCTTGAATAATTTAATATCAGAAGAATATGACAGCTTGCATATTAATAACAATGAAGCAACGCCAAAAAAATTCCGAGTGAAATGCAAAGCTCCATTCAAAATTCGGTAGAAGTTTCTAAAAAAGGAAAGACGCATGTATTAAGCTTTGAAAAATATGACCTTAACTTCATAATTACCTCTTAAATGTTAGAAACAGATTTAAAATTAGGCTAAATAGTTTAAAGAAACTAAGCAAATCTTCAGATTGAAGATTTGCTAAGATAAGATGAAGATTAATACCATCAGCAACGAGAAATATCAATTTTCACAATTTAGGAAGATCTACAATAATATTAAAATTCATTTTTAAATCAACTTTTTTAATGAATGTTTTCACATTTTTCAAATATTTAAACATTTACAACATACACAATCTTTAACTTAATACAATTACTCTTTAGTTCTTTCTTCAAATTCTTTAATTTAGTACAATTACTCTTTACTTTAATACAATTACTTTACAAGCAAGAATTTTTTTGAAAAAATCTGAACTGATTTATTAAAACTAACAAGTTTAACTGAACTAAATTTTATTCATATTCTATTAGGCAAGCACGAACGAAAACGAGTATTAATCTATGTCCTAACAGAATTATTCAATATATCATTTGGTCGCGATAGATGACTATTGAGTATAACAGAAACGATAAAATAAGTGGCGTAGTGCCATACATTTTTCCTTACAGATTCAGACTATAGTATTTCGATAAATGGCCCTTGGGTATAATATGCATTTCTTTTCTTTGCTCCTTGTCGTCATATTTGGCTAAGCAGGAGTGAATGACATATGGGTATGCTATTAGTTTTTCGCCCCTCTCATTCAGTTTGATTACAGAAACTGACCAAACCACTCGAATGTTTGATCACTATGATTCACAATCATTCGTTAATGGAACTTAAGATATGATAATTAAAGCTTACTTTTACAATGATACAATTAATATTTCTAATAATAATTAAATGTTATTAATATATTCGTAGTTTGATGATGTCGTGATCATGATGAAATCATTGCAATATTGATTATAATCTGACACATTCTCAATGCTAAGCACATTATTCGTTCTGTTGTAAAAATCACTTTCAATCAGACATTCTATCGACAAAGATTAAATTGCTAGCTACAGAATCTGCTAAAAAATCCACAGCAGTGCGTTACTTGTTTTGTCATTTCTGTTTCACTCAGATTGATTAGTGACAGTGTGTCACTAATCCATCTCCGCCAAACTTTTTCTAATATATACTATCATCTATCGGAGAAACCTAGAACGAATATAAAATTTTTGACACAGCTATAACCAAATTTAACCCTTTTTAAATGTATTTTATATTTTAATTACCCAGATATTTCTACTTGATAGTATATATTTTTTTAAAATCGATCTTAAAATCTATTTAGTGGTGAAGAAAAAGTAAATACCACTGTCTATAGTGTTTCTTACCTACCTGTCATAGAGTTTTTAACTATGATGAAATATTTTGCAGAACTATTCTCCGCTTCTCAAAGTTTGACATCTTAGGAATCAATATTATCATTGCCTTCAATAATAATGCCTCTTAACAAGTCTCTCAATACAACCTCTCATTTGCCTCTTTCTATCCCTTTTTCTTCATTTTGTCAAAAATTTCAACTTTCAACATTGTTTTTGTAGATGTAACCTTTTTTTAAAGTTAAACTGGTATTATCCTGAGACAGGGGTTCTATTGTGAAACATAATTAGATGACGATGACAGCAACTGAGCCGGTGGTATTCCCCTTTTTCAAATTTTCATGTCATATCATTTAAAAGGCATTGGTTCCTTCATATCAGATTAAACACGCATAAAGATAAACACGACCGAAATCGGATTTGGTACTTCAAGTCCTTCTGTTTTGCAAACAAGACTTGCAGATCACTGCAGCTTCGATTCTTATTATTATAGGAGATTGTATTACATAGGCTTCAAGTGTTAAAAATGGGTTATTTTTTAAAGCATTTTAAAAATCCCGCATAATTTGTTTTAAAAATGATGATACCATTTTATACAATATAAATTTTTTGGTGACATTTCATAGTATATTTGCATTTATAAAAAAATAAGATTCAGTATATATATTTTTTAACATTCATATAGATATATTATATGTTGTTGTTGCTTATCTCCATAGAATAGACATCTAGACCAAGTTCAAGAGACCATGTCGCACCAAAAGAGAAACAACACTCCCATTCTCGTTTATCAGTTATATTACATTTATATGTCAGGATATAGATCGATTTATCAAGACATCTTGCGAATGAAATCGATTCAACAAAATCTTTGTACCACACAATTATTATATACTGCCTCTATTCATTCTATATAATGACACAGGCTTTGCATGCAAAAAATATAAAAAGTTAAACTATAAACTCTAAACAAATTTAATTCAGACTCAATATTTAATTTGAAGCTGTGAAACTTTATCTGCTTGTAGTTTTATAAAAAGATTAAAATGAAATCTGTTACGCATATTTCAACGTATCATGTCAGAACATAATCTCTTGAACGGCCAAGCACCACGTGCTCGTGCAAGTTGAATTATATTTTAATCATTTTAATGGTGTCATTGAATGAGTCACTTTACTATTGCAAACGATCCAAAAAAGACTTTGACTCGCATTGATTGTTTAAAAAACATATCACATTTCATATTTATTTCATTTCATATAATCACGGGTTCAAAATGACATTTTTCTAGCTTTTTTTGCTGTAGTCCTTAACTTATTTTTTTTAAAATCAGAGCTTTCGTAAATGCAATGGTATCACATTATTAAAAGCTGACTTTTTGAGACGCTCATGCAGATAATAAAATTTTTATTTTTCGCCTACGGATTTTTGTTGATGCCAAAAACCTCTTCCCAAAACAACATCATGTTCTGACATAATAAAAACAAAGAATGCACAAAATATTCATTTCAACACTTTTTTTTCTAAATATCAGAAAGGTGCAAATTTTTTTGATAGTATTTTGTATGAACACGCACGACACTAGTTTCCTTTAAATATATACAACACATATAAGAAATGGAAATCTCTTCTGTAAACATGTCCTCATTACAAGGGTTTTTTCCTCTTCTTCCATAATTTCATCCAAGTTTTTTTAAAAGAACTTCTTTCTTTTTTTTTCTTCTATTGGAGATAGATTATATAATTTCTTGATTTGTCATTTGACATTCTATAAAATGTCAAGGAAATGTGCGAAATGATGCTAATTTCATGTATTGCTGACCAGTTTTTGTCATTCCACAAAATGCTTAAAAACCCATCTATTGCCGGTAACATTTCAACTCAAAGATTCAATTCAAAGTGCGTATATGCTTTATTTAATGAAAAAGATATAAAATACTTTAAAGTGAATGGTAGCGAAAAAAGTAAATAAATTCACGGCAGATAAGAATAGTTTATTTATAAGAAAAAGGAATGAATTTCTCGTGTTACGAAGGAGAATACATAAAAATGAAAGTGTGAATATATGGAGAATTCCTACATTTTGATCTTAAAATTGAGTAAAAAAGTATCTTAAACAGGTCTCAAAGCTCATGTTTGCATAGTAATAACCTTAACACTCACCCCCTAGGGGGCGTTAAATTGATATTCTACTGGCATACAAAGTAAATTTCATAATCTAGAGAAAGAATGACCCGATTGGATAGCCAGTTTCTATTTTTGTGAGGGTTAAATTTTCTTGGTTTAAAATTCAAAACATCAAACTCTGCTTTTGGAGCAGAGCTGAAAGATAACGAATCATTACCGCTTGTGCATAGATTAAACTGGTATTCAAGGACGGAAATTGTTGAAAAAGAACAGAGATTTAAAGATAGGAATAATGAACCAGATAGGTGTGAAGATAAAAATAACAAGTCCACATTTGTCTTTTGTTAGTTGAAACGATTTTAAATTTAAATAAAAGGTTTCATAGATTGGAGATTTCAATAAATTTATTATCAGCTTGTTAAAAGTGAAAATTTTCGTAAATTTATTATCAGCTTGTTAAAAGTAGAGATTATTTTTTAAAAAGTTGATTTTTGAATATGTATCGAGAGTTATAAAATTATGCTATAAAAAAGGTTTAACCGTCTTTAAAAAATGTGATTTCTTCTATTTTCGTAATCATTTCTACACACCCGTTTGTGTGCTGCCTTTTAAATATGAATTATGTTTTTGCTTAAATGTTAACACATTACTAGATATGTAAAAATGGAAAAATTGACAGTCGAAGCATACTATCAATATATATATGATATCATGAATTTTTTAATAGTCAAACTATTAGCAATTGTAATATTAAGTGTGTCTTAGAACATAGCAAACAGATTTTACATTTTAAGAAATAAGCTTTAACTGTTTCTAGATATATATAATGCATTTTTAATATTATATTAATCGTATTGACGAACAAATTTGATTTTTATAATCTGTCATTTATTTTATACTGAATGACTTGATCATTTTCATGCCAATCTGATGATGATGGTGTCGTGTCCGCTTTTTACCACGGAAAGAGGGGTGCAGTAGCTTCTGAGGATATTGACCCCTGAGCACTCGAGGGCAGAAGTCTGACTTCTAGCTCATATGAGAATGAAACACACACTCACATGCTTGCACAGCCCCCTTTTTACAGGAGAGTGGGAACATTCACACATCTCACAGATAGCACACAGAAGAAGAACCATGCCCGAACCGGGACTCCCAGAACACGAAGAAGACACGCTACCCCTGTGCCAGAAAGCCGGCAGTTGCTGTTCTTTTTATACCGAATGCTTTCACATTACGTAATTGGATTCTTTTAATTTTAAGGTTTTCAACTTCGCTAGGGTGTAGAAAAATATTTATAGACTGTTATGCAAAATGAAACTATTTGCAATCCTTTGCACTTAAAAATTCTTTTGTAAGGTCTTTGGTTAAGAAATTCACATTTACGAGAATTCACAAATGCTGTAAAGTTAAAATCTAACTAAACAGGAAAGAACTCAATAACCCTTGATTTTTCACAGCCTTAATTTTAAACGCTTGATTTCTAAAAGTATATAAGTTTAAAAAGCGAAGAAGATTTTGGAATGTTATTTTTAATAAAATCAAGCAAAGGATGAGATAGGTACCTTAAATAAATATCATGTAAAAACTATGTAGTTGTTTGATTTATTTATTTACGAGTTATTTAATACGAGTGATAACTTTGATATGTTTACAAAAATAATATTTTAAAGTTTCTCAGAAATCTGTTAAAAATTTAGTTGTTTATAGATATTCAGAAACAATAGAATATTCACACATTAAAAACAATCTTAAAAGGAACTTATTTCATACAATAGTTATTTATTTATTTAAATTATTTACTTCACTTAATTGTGTAAGAAAAAGTCTGGTCGAAGTTGCTTCTCAATTCAGTTTTTACTTTCTTTTTTTTCTGTGCTATTTGTATCGATGAATAATAAGTTATGAGTTACAAATTAAATATCATTCTCATATACGGTAACTAATCTTTTAAAAATCTAAAAAAACCATCATAAAATACTTATGTACAAATATTATTAAGGGATAGTAAAATATTCAACATGAATTTCATTACTTCACATGTTTCCGCTGAATATGTTTGATTCGTGTAGCCGACAGATTCCGTATAAACATTTTGCTGATACTGCTTTGTTCAAAGGTTGGGGGGGGGGGGGTCAGCTAAAACTCTGCTTGAAAAATTGGTGGATCATAAATATAAATTGTAGAATTGGTTACCATGTATTTCTTCAATTCATACGAGTGCATGGAGAGAGATTAAAATAGGAGTTCAGTATTTTTAACAATAAACTAGATTTGCATGATGGATTTTTTTTAAAAAAAATGTGTTGAACTTCACAGATGTCACTTTTTAATCGCATTTGCCAGCATTTAAATTCTTGAACGAATTAGACATAGAAGTGATAAAACAGAATAATTATTACCTATATTATCGGTACCTGTGACCGCGTAGTACAGACACAGAAGAGATCCGTACTGAACGGTTACAGGTACCATTTACTATAGGCTATTCGCTTTTTTGTAGAGGAATGCAAGACTTTTTTTGCGTTTTTCAATATTAATGCCAATAAATTTTATTTATAATGAAAACTCACATCGTCAGTGGGATTATTATTTGATTTAATATCAACTAATTATCCCAAAATACTGTAAAGTAATGTGCTTGGATTCTAAATATGACAGATTTTAGACTATGGAAATTGACAAGAATTTTCCTTTTAACGATGACTCCACTGATAGATGAAGTTTCATAATTAATATATAATTTGCAAGAGAAATAAAACTAATTGTACATCACATTCAAATATAGACTAAATAGAAACAAAAGCTTTCACAGGTGCACAAATTCGGCGCGAATTAAATTCTAAGTCAAAAGAATAAACGATCTTAGCGTTCAAATGTCGCCGGTTGATAGAGCTAATTGTGAGGGAGCGATCCGCAGGTTCTACTAGAAGATGGGGACATACAAGGACGAATATTTAATCTACCATCGAAATGCGATTTATAATTGAGCTATTTGCTGGAAACGATAGATATTGTTATAGAAGCTGTTCTGTATTTGCATGACGACCCTTGACCTACAATACAGTTGCACATGATCTGAAACAGTGCTTCCTATGGAATGTATTGGATTACCTTCTCTACAGCCCATATCTTGCACCAAACGATTTTTTTAGATCGTGAAAAAATATCTTAAGACCTATACCGAAATTCAAGAAGCTGCCATTATGTAACGGCGCAATTGGATGGTGATTTCTTCTCTACAACTTTTGGTATGCTGGCTTTCCAATGGCAATACTGCTTCAAAAACCATAATAACTATATATAGAACTAATATGTATCATTAATTTTCCATCTTTGTATCTCACAAATCTTATCTTACCACTTTACTTTTATTTTACCACTTTACTTTTTAAAATAGTTTCCTAAATATATCTCATTAACAGCGCTACATTTTATAAACTCAAGTACAAAAATGTTCGTTGTTATGATAATTGAATTAGGTGGAATCTATAAGTATGTAATTAATTTTGTAATTTTTAGTACAATAATGTAATTTTTACAATAATGTAATTTAACTTTTAGTATAATATTCGCAGATAATGTTTTGATTTCAAACAACTGTAATAATTTTTTTTGAATTTAAAACCAGTTTTTTTAAAAAAAATTGGCTTAAAAGCAACTTATAGAAATACTCATTTATTTACTTTATCAATCAAATTTTTCTACTTTTTAAAAAAGAAATAAATCTTCTTTCTTAAATTTACCATCGGGAAGCGCCTCTTGTGCAAAACCAGACTTAAACTAGTGTTTAAATCACAAAACTCTAGCATATCAGAAAGTGAGTGAAAAATCGATTGTATATTTACTAATCAGAAATAAATAAAATTAAATAAAAGACTTTTAAGAAATATTAAAAAGAGCCATTTTCTGGTTTTCAACACGTGGTTTGTATAATTAACTCCTTCATGATTACAAGACTTATCAACTCTTAGCATCAGAGAAGACTCAAATTATCAAACAGTAGACAAAGTACCAACTCTAAGAGGAACATAAAAAAGATATTAACAGAGTGAGAATCTTTCAAGAGAACATACAAGAAGATATTTTTAAAAAATGTATGCAGACAGTGATAAAAACTCAAGAATGTTTTTTTATATAAACCATTACTTTTCCCCCCTACCACATTGCGCACATTTGAGTACGAGGAAATTTTCTATTTATAGAGAGGTACCGACATTGTTGATAGACATCAATAAAAAAAGAAGTGAGTGACAAATATTCGGGCCTTGCTGTATTATTTTATAATAAAAAGGGATTTAAAAGAAAAGGGAAAGTAATAAAATTACAGATTAAATGTTAATAAGAGGAAAGCATGCAAATATTTCCCCTTCAAATGTTAGCATTATAGAAATAAATGCTTTAAAAAACCACTGGGTTTATTGGGATTAACCCTATTTATAGTAAATCGCAAGATATTTTTCTTCCTACAAAACCTCCAACTGCTCTTTGATGATGAATTTTCTCCCCTTTATATCAGTAGGTAACTGCTAGCACGCCGGGGGGCTAGAGGGCGATTGCCCCCCCGTCGGTGAGATATTTAGAGTTTCGTCGGCAAAAATGTTCACCATTTCAGGATGGCTGTAGAGAGCTGCGCATTGTCGAATATGATTATTTAAAAACCTCCTTGAAATTAATATATTGTAAACAATCGAAATATCCAAGTAACGGTTCAATTGTTTAGACTATATTTGGCAAAATATTCGATAGGGTGGTAGATCAATAACATGCCGTATTTTCATAGACACTTTTTGATAGACCTAAAAAGTGAAAACAATGGATGTCGAAGGCATATGTGGAGCAAATTTTCAGATATCCAATTCAAATATCGTTCATTCAGCTTATAATTGGTACTACTTTTGACAATATAACCGACAAAGATGATAAGCTCATTTATTGACAATTTTCGGTCAATCGACTATGAACTCAATGCGACGAGTGTCGAAGAAGTCTGCAGATTTCCGACATTTGATTAAATAGTCGTTCATTTAACTTATAATTTGTGCTTATTTTAGCAATATATCCGACAAGTGGATGAGATATCGCATTATATCTCATAACAACATTTTTTTTTAAATTTTACAAATGAACAATGAAAGGAAGGGCCAGTATCTGAATAATACTTGATTTTCTATAATTAAATGCAAATTAACTATTTTGAGTTATTTTGAAGCCAAATGAGAGATATTGTGCTTGCCCCCCCCATGTCGGATTTGTCTTGCCTCCCCGTGGGCAAATTCCTGCTAGCACGGCGAGCTTACATTTGGAAATACCTTTCAGTGTATGATGGTATTCTTGGTCACTCTCTCACCTGGCATGGGCGTCATGGCTCCGTAGGCTGTCCCGTAGTTCGAGTCCACGTGTCCGATGGTGTCGTGGTATCTGGAGCTTCCCCAGGAGTCCGCCTTCTCGAGGCTGGCGCAGGCTGCGGCGGCAGGACCCAGTCTCCCGGCGGAACGCACCGCCGGCTGGAGGAGCAGGGAGCCGTACTGCGGTCCGAAGCGAGCGCTGCCAGCCCCGTGGTGGTACGAGGAACCGAAGGGTGGCTGCCCCGTCAGTGTGTAGTGCCACGGGTCATTCTGGTGGTGCAGGGTGGCGTGCAGCGTCCCGGGGTGGTGGTGATAAGGATCTCCACCATAGGTGAGTTCCGGACCTAGAGATCCCAGGGCCCCCGGTCCCATGGGGCCCAGATTCGAATTGGGCATCGGCTGGTAGTTGCTGTTCCAAAAGGAGGGAGGGAAGTTCCGATGCGACATGGGAGGACCATCTGCAATACAACAGTAAAGTTCAGACATGATACAAATTACCATCACATAAATTTTTAACAAATCAAGTGCAACAACTTTATTTTAAAAATATCCGCAAATACGTGTATAATATCCAAAATATGTATGTGTATATAATATATAAAATGAAAAGTATGAATTTTAAATTTGAATTTACAGAACTTTATGGTTGGTTTGTAGGTTTGTATGGTTTATAGGCGCAAGAGCCATATTTGGCTATACTGCGCCAAGCATACGGTAAAATAAGGACATACATCTAAAGAGCATAATTTTAGAAACAAGTGAAAATAGTTAAAGCAACATGAAATGAGTAGAGCTTTAAGATACAATTCTTAGTTTTTAAAACTCCGCTTGATATAAATCGAATATATGAAATACAACAAATTAAGAAGTATTATGAAGCATAGTTAATTAATACAAACATAAGTAATTTTTGCTTGGTCTATTTATTATAGATATTTTCAAGAAATTCATTAATAATTTTAGAAAAAGAATATTGAATTGCAGATACTCTGTATTTTAGCTGTATAATATTTAGTTTAGCACTATTGCAATATATACGGTCGTTGCTTTTTGACATCCATAAAAGAAAAATTTTGATAAATAAAGTATATATTTAATGAAATCTACGATCACAAATTTCAAGTTATCATGTGAGAACATTATTATTTTTAAGTGATTATTTTTCTTAATTACTTTAAGTCATTAACCAGTTTAAACCGGTTTGAAACAATCTCGATACTTCTTTCTCTCTCTCTTTCTAATGAGAATTTTTTTAAACTTTCATTTTCAATTTTTCTAGCTGGCAAACAAAGTTTTTGAGCTCGACCGATTTAGAGATAAAAAAAACTGAGTAATTTCGATAAAAAGTTCACTATTAATGGAAGCTATTCAATATGAGGTAAAATCCAAAGAACGTAATGCAAATTGATTTTAAAATTTTATCATGATATTTACATTATTTTGTGAAATACAATTAGTAAGAATGCATTTATAATATCATTAAAGAAAAAATATATGTCGCGTTTTATGAAAGTACGATAGTTAAAACTGAAAGAGAATTAAAAGAAACAACTGATAATCTTTTGACTGAATTGAATCAAAATAATACTATGAAAATAATATATTCAGGTAATGCACTTGTTATTCGGAGTTTCATTTGAAGTAACCATTTGATACTTTAGCAAACATTCATGCAATGATATAATTATTGATTAGAGCTTCCTTCCTTAATACCTTCATTGCTATACCTCTTTGGTACTTGAGAATTTTTGCTACAAGAACTAATGCCAAGCATTGTAAGAGGCATTTGAATTAGATGGGACTTTTTCTAATATATCAATTCCCACAATACTTATCATTCGATCTCCAATAATGATTTGAACTAAAAGGGACTTTTCTAACAAGCCAATTCACACAATACTCATCATTCGATCTCCAATAATGCATTTGAATTAGAAGGGACTTTATCTAACAAGTCAATTCCCACAATACTTATCATTCGATCTCCAATAATGCATTTGAATTAGAAGGTTCTTTTTCTAGCAAGTCAATTCACACAATACTCATCATTCGACATCCAATAATGCCTTTGAATTAGAAGGGACAACAAGTCAATTCACACAATACTCATCATTCAATCTCCAATAATGCATTTGAATTAGAAGGGACTTTTTTCTAACAAGTCAATTCACACAATACTCAGCATTCGATCTCCAATAATGTCATACTTTATTTATGTTTGGTAAATATCTAAATACTTTGGATTCGAATGTTGTATACATTTAGATATCGAAGGCCTTTAATCGACACTTAAAGAGAAAATAATTCAAGAATCGTAACAACGGCATATTTATCTCCCCTCCCCGCACACAAAAGTATGGAAATCATTCGTAGTACTGTTAACAATTCAATCACCTGATGATAACGAATTAGATGCTAGACAGAGTAACGTTTTAAGAATTGTTTATCCTAAATAGAACAAAGAATGGCTGTGTTAGCAGTCTTAAGCTGCTGATAAGACATTCAATTTTTGTTGTCTTTCCGTCTTCATTCTGTTTCTAGGTCTGTTTGAGCCCGGGGTTTTTACAGTTTTTAGTCTTGCTCAAAGTTGCCTCGGTGATTTCTTTTTTACATGCAGGCCTTTCCACTCTATATTTATTAACATGCCACGAAACGGTAGAAGAAATTATCTCATGCCTTATCATACCACTTTCTTCTGTGTGTTTCATTCATCCCTCCCAGGTTGACCACCCAGCAGTTGTCTAGCGGTATAATTCCAATTAAAAATCTCAATTTAAAGTCTTCTTATCTCCTGTTGTGGCTGAGACCTCACAAGATTAGGCTTTATTTTTAGCTCTTTGCATGTCCCATTTTACTTTTTCACTTCTTTTCCAGCACGAAAGAAAGTGTTGCCAATTGAGACGTCCAATTAAAATGTCCGGGATGGATCGTCACAGAATTCTTCGGGTTCTTTTCGAGAACGCCATTAAAATTCCGAAAAGGCACATGTATATCCCCGCTGGAAAAACGAATCGGCCGAAGAGCACGGGGGGAGGGATCGGCGCTCGTACAAAATGAGTTGGTGCAACGCCAGGCGCGTTCGAACAATTGCGTGGAATGGTGAAGAATTTCGGTGCGGCGTTCTCGGCACTCGGCAATCAATTCGCGCGATTCTGGTGGAACGTCTTCGCCGACGAGTGAAAGACAGTCCCAACACGTGCTTCTCGACATTGCTTACATATCTGCTTTTAATCAAGAGAAGCTGTCAAGATAGGTCCTTAAGTCACTAATCGCCCACAAGACCACGCAGTAGACTTTCACGGCTGCTTCGACACAGAAATTGTTACAGTCGAAATCATTGCATCATGAATGTGCAAAGGTACACTAATAATTCTCACATTAATTCGTCTGTAGTTAATGGAATATTAGAATTAGAAATTAATAAAAGCCAAATAATATAAAGATTTATACTTTTAAAACAAATTTAGATATTTTTTCATTATCGATTAAATTAATCGAGGCAAGTTTATTACAGTTTCTCTGGTCTGCCATCAACAGGAAACCATTAAGGCGACCACGGACCTTTAAAATGATGTTTTGCAATTTTCATCTTAGCAATTTGAAATTTTACAGGCATTAAGAGTAACACTATAGGAGATGACACACAAAGTTGTAAAGACTTATTTAATTTA
>JAOUZG010000631.1:291761-307280 GCA_026289955.1 Argiope argentata | reverse complement strand
GTGTGTGTGTGTGTGTGTGTGTGTGTGTGTTTTTACAATTTTCTCATTTGGCTCAACATAAGCATTCACCCACTAATTAGTCGAACTGAAGATTAAAGACTTCGCGCCTAGGCGCTTCCAAACACTCCCCCATACCATTGGAATTGTTAAAATGGCCTTATTAGTGTTGATCTCTTAGCAAAAAATCTTATTTCGAAAGCTTCTGATTTCTTTCCTTTTAATTTTGAATAATATTCAACCACGCAATTTTATTCTACATTTCACAAGAATATGATGATATGGTCAAAGAGGAATTGATTTTCATTTCCTAAAGTGCTTATATTATCAAGGTGGACAGCTTTTATATATACCTTTGGTATTGTTTATAATAGATTGCCTTTAAATTTTTTTGGTATAGTGTCATCTTCAAAACAATCCTCTTTGCAAAAGAATATAAATTTTCTTATTGATATATTTTAAGAGGCAGATAGTATTTTTGCATTCTTTACTGAATGCAATCCCTTCAAGTTATTTTAAAGTTAAATTATGTAAAATCATGCATGTTTTTAAACAATACCCCCAGAAATGAAAGAGAAAAAATTGAGTCTATATTGGCACAAAGGAAAATAAAATAATAATTAGTATTTAATGTTTCATTTCCTTTAATTTTGTCTTAATGAGATCATGTCGATCTAATTTATTATAACATAAGCTGCGTCAGAGCCTCTAGAAGAGATGAACTTCCAAATTTAATTGGTACCCCGCCAAACTCACGAGAAAGCCTTGTTTTAAAACGAAATCCCATCCATCCTTTGTTTTAATTAGGCCTAGATTCTTCATTTGTTTTGAATTTTTATCACAAGGCGACAGAACGAATGGAACTAAATTTGCAGGGCCACCCAAGAGGGAACTTGCTTATAAAGTATCATTACTGCATCTCGTATGTGATAATTTCCACATACTTCCAGAAATATTTTGTTCAATGATGCCAAAAAAATAGAACAATCAATTGTTAAACATATTTAACCGAGCATAAATGTATGAAAGCAAATTTAAAGCACTCTAACGTACTAAATCCTCAAGAGAAAAAAATCCACTGTTGAGCTTTTTAAATAAAAGTGAAACGTTTTTGCAGTCTTCCTGGTGACTGTAATATCACGAATAGAAAATATCTAAGAAATCATGAGCAAACATTTGTACCAGGAGTGATTTTACGCATATATAAATGTTTTTAAGTAGTTTTAATCTTATAGATTTATTTTTTATAATTTAATATAAATTCTTTGAGGATTATAAGGAAATAATCAGCAATTACTATTTGATAATCAGTCTCAAAAGAAATTTTCAAAGCATGATTAATTAAGCAACTGTTTTTTACTTCCTCGGATACGTAATTCAGAGAAAGTATAGTAAACATGAGCCGGTGAAGGTATAGTAATCATAGTGATCTAAGTGTCCCTCGGGATCTAAGTGTCCCGGGTTCGAGTCCTGGTCAGGGCATGTTTGTTCTTCTGTGTTCTATCTGTGAGGCATGTGTTTGAGGTCCCCGGTAAAAAGGATTGCGCAAGGGAATGTGACAACTGTGTTTCATCTTCATATGAACTGGAAGTCAAACTTCTGCCCTCGGGTGCTCAGAAGTTCATACCCTCAGAAGCCGCTGCACCCCTCCTTTCGTTGTAAAGCGGACACGCCATCATCAAACTTCTCTTCAGTTGTTCGAATAGAAGTTAACAGGACAACCATAAAACGGAGAGCTATATGGATAAAATTTGATACACACATTTAAAATGTATAGTGTAGACACCTGTGGAATTTTGAGGCGAATTCAACAACGGATTGATCACATGTCAGTCTGTACTCTCAGCAGCATGTAAGCTCGATAGCTTTAAAACGTAATGGCTAAAATATATTAAATTCATTATGATATTTTGTAACTACTAATGCAGCTTTTTTGAATCAATTGACTTTGAAAAAAGGATATGTTGTTGTTGTTGTTACTTATGGCACTTGCCTATGGACAAGACTGTCGCTGATACAGTAGCAAATTTCAGCCGAAAAGAGCGTCTCTTGTGTTTGAAGTAGCGCCAACTAGGTCCAAGAGTACGACTTGGCAACACACTCACCACATTTGCTTGCACAGCCCCTTTTTACAGGGGGGCGCACTCAAACAGTTCACAGATAGCACGCAGGAGAACAATCATGTCCGAACCGGGACTCGAACCCGGGACTCCCAGAATACGAGGACGAGAAAAACGGATCGAAAACACAGATTCAATATTCGGATGTTATTGACTTTTTCCGGAGTTTAACGCCAAAAACCTCGCCAAACATAACCATTTACATTCAGTAAAAAAGCTAAATTCATGTTAAAATTAACATTTCATAGCTATGCTACCCTGATACCTCTCAAAGCGTTCTCTGTTATAGCTCTTTATTAGAAAGTTTGAGGGAGACCACTGCTCCTAGCATTTTATAGTCATTATTATTAAATTAGCTATCCGAAAAAATCCACTTGATATAGATTTGCAATTGAATAAAACCCTTTTGCAGTAAATAAGTATGGTTAAAACTGTGATTATGAAATTAAATGCATGCTGATTTTATCCACCGTAACACGTCAGAAGGCTAATTGATAAAGCTACTAACTCTCTTAATCTAGGAGAATATCATATTTTCCATTCTTCAGAATTTTCTTTCGTTGGCTATTTGTATCAGAAATCTTTCCTTTTGTATAATATTTTCACCTCAGATGAACAACACTGATGTTTTTTTAATAACATTTAGAAAACCAGGGCCCGACTTAGCCAAATTGGGCCCAGGACAAAATCTTCTTTGGGGCCTCCCTCTGATTTACTAATTTAGTAATGAAGAACATTCATTAAAGAAGGAAACGTAAAATAAAATTTATATTCGATTTGGGAGCCCCCACTTATGTGGAAGACCCGTATACCAACTGTCCCGTATACCTATGTTTTAGTCAGGCCCAGTAGAAAGCCCCTGAGTACCACTATGTATCACACGAGGTATACAAAACAGTAAGTATTTACAACACATTACATACAGAAATCAAGACATGTCCGAACCAGGACTCGCACACGGGAAGCCCAGATCACGGGGAAGATGCGCTACTCCTATCAAAGACACCGACAACATGAAGAATTGAAAAAACATTTTTAAAGGGATAAACATAAATTCCTGTGCATATAACGATGATACGGGGCGATCGACATTCAACATTCTCCCTAAAGTCTCACTTGTACCAAGTAACTGGAAAAGGGAAGATATTATATTCTTTACTTTTCAAGGACCATTCCCCTCATATCTCCGGAGTTTTAACCTGATCCCTAATGCTTCCTGCCCTTGCGGAAATCCTGATGCTGAGCCGATACACTTCGCAACAGAATGTTTGCTGACTTCCTCCTTCCATATGACTAAGCCAACACCTGAACTAGAACGTGCTTGGTTGCGTAGTATTGCCTCTTCCCAAGGATCCTGGTCGAAAATTCAAAGAATGATTCGCCACATTGAAGAAAATAGATTTGCTTAAATTTTAAGAACACTATCTATAAGAGTAGCTCTACAAATCCATACCTTTTTTCTGTTATTTTTGTGTTTGTATGTACCAATATTTTATTTTTTGTGTTTTTCTTTTTTATTATTGTTTCTGTCCTCGTCCCTAAATTTTTCTTTTGTATTTTCACAATATTTCTCAGAAATTTGTAATCTCAAACAAACTATAAGTTAGTTTTTGTGAACTAGCATAAGCCTTCAGTATATCTCCAATAGCTAGCTTAATAAGACAAAGCCACTTTCCATTTAAATTTCAAACAGCTCACTGACTCCAGCTTTCTTTAATTCAAAACTAAAATCCCCTATTAAATTCTAACCAATGAATGTGAGACGTTGAACAACAGTCACTTTCCTTATATCTTCCACTTCATGCCCATTACACTGTTTAAATAACCAGGTGGTTATAGTCGCAGGGGCATGAAGCGGTGTTGTGTGCATATAACGTTAAAAAATTTTTAAAAAAAATCTTGATATTATTTTAACGGCCATAATAATAATAATAACAATACTTGCTGAAACTTTGCAGGTCCTGTTGTTCACATTTTTCCTTAATTAAACTAAAATCTAACAATTAACATTCAGGGCCGAATTGAGAAAACTGATCTGCCACAAATGTTGCCACTAATAAATGAAAAAAATTATTAAAAAGTTTGACGCTCGTCTTTTGTGTCTGGCACTGCAAGTGTTGCCAACTATCACGATCCGTCACCATAAAAACCTCGTGACTGTTCGTGCGTAATGGTTTATCCATCTCGTTTACAAAGAATGTCCCCCTTCCCAAAGTTAAAACAACTGAATGATCAGAATTCGTTGTTTTTACATGCACGGTTCGTTTGTCGCAACATTTAAATTATTCAGTGACAGTATTTCAATCAAACTCGCGGCGCAAGCCACAGGCAGGTGATTTCATGTCAGAAAGAGGGAGACAAAGTCGAGTTAGTTCCTTGTCCGTCACTGCATGGGAATGTCAGGACTGGCGGAATTCAGACAGCAGGCAACTCATGCCAAGCATGAGGGCGCTTGATGCCAAGGGCGTCATCGCTCCTTCATGAAAGGGAATTTATTTTTTTGGCTCAATTAAGTATTCTGTTCTTCCTAAGCTTTATTTTTCAGTTCAACGCACGAACTTACGACATTGTGTTCCTTGTGAGACCAGTCGCATTTTTTTTCATTTAAAAAGATGATAAAATAGATGATTCAGATAAAAACAGTGCAGCAGAAAATGTTAAAATAAGCAAGTTTTTTTCCCCTTTTTTTTCTGTTCTATTCTCGGTTAGTGTAGGGCCATAAATATATAAATGTATTTAAAAACATTTTATTTTATTTCTGTAGATTATCAATTATTTTTTACTTGAATCATTAATTTGTATAAAAAGTCATTATTTGAACCTAATTAATGTGTTAGTCTTTCAAGTGGGAATAAATATAAATACCAAGAAAATTTTGAATGTAAAGAAAAATATTCAAAATATTGAACAATTGCCAGTGTTTTAATTTCTTTGCGATTATAGAAGATTATTTATTTTTGTGGCAACATGAACACCAAATGGCGGATTTAGATCTGTTGCGTCCTAAGCACTAAATATTATGAGACCCTTCCTGTAAAAAAGTGATCACTTTTGTTTTAAAGCATTTCAAAGCATTTTTGTTTTTGAATAATTTTTTTTATAAATGATGTTGTTACTTATGGCACTTGCCATGGACAAGCCCCCGCTGACTATATCAGCAGATTTTAAGCCGAAAGAAGCGACTTTTGTTTCAAATAGCGCCAACTAGGGCCAAGATTACGACTTAGCTACACACTCACCACATTTGCTTGCACAGTTCCTTTTTACAGGTAGGGGGCACAGACACATATCTCACAGATAGCACACAGAAGAACAACTATGCTCAAACCGGAACTTGAACTCCGGGACTACCAGATCACGAGGAAGACGCGCTACCTCTGTGCCAGAAGGCCAGCTTATAAATGATGTAAAATAATTAGTTTTTATTTCTCTATTTCCTCTTCAGATTACCAGATAGCCAAGTTTGGACACAAAATTACTGAAGCTGATATTCGCAGTTTATAAATATTTTAAGAATTAAGTGAATGCAGTGGAACATGTAAGAACATGAAAAACTAGATTTATAAAATATATTATCTTAATATTTTATAATTTTTTTCTATAAACTTATTTCTTTGTTGACCAGGAAAATAAATGGCCTCTCAGAAAAGTGGTTCTAGATAGCTAAGAGTCGGAAATCCATCACTGTGAATACTTCTCTCCTCCCCTATTTGCACGTCATTTGCGCATGCGCATTAACTTATTTTATAGCTGTAATTGAAAAATGATTTTAAACGTCCTTTAAGTATGGGATGAAACTCTCACAGTAGTTTTTTTTACAAGTGTTATAGGATATGATTAAAAGAAATTCTTATCTTACAAAGAAAAAAAACCTCACTTGTTTCATTTATTTCAGCTATTGATTACACTAAAGAAATGTCCTCCCGTCACCCTCTTACCCCCCAAAAAACATAATTTCAGAAGAATATTGCGGCTATGGTGAAGCAGTGATGATCCGCTACTATCAAAGATGCAACTAAAAAGTTGATAATGTTTTAAAGCTGAAAATTCAGAAGTTTCTGTTTAAAATCTGTTGTTAGAAAATAATTGTCTTATGTTAAGTTACTATATTTGAGATGAGTTTGTACAAAAAATAATTTGTTAAAAATAAGTACGTTTTTTTAAACTTTTCGATTAAATAGATTGGAAGACCCCTATGAAATCACAATATATAAATTTAATGCCAATTTTTTTATGAATTAGAAAAAATGTGTTATTTTACAAGAAAGATATATAATTCAAAAACCATCTAATTCAGAAGTTTATGAAGTAATGAAATTAAATTCCTACCGAGAACTTAAAAAATAAATTATTTCTTTCCTGAGTTAAAAATAAAATTTTCAATCAAAAATTTAAAGAAAAAATCCGAATTTAAATCAATTTTTTATATACTGACTTTCGACAGAAGAATACTTAATTTCCAATTATAAAGCATTAAAACTACTATAGAATATGTCATTTTGAGTCGATAGTTTTTTCACCCCTGCAGAAATTGCAGAATGAGTTGATAAATAATTATATCAAATTTAAATCAAACTTATGCATTACATTTGAATTTATTTCATGAAAAAATTTAATCAAAATTTAAATTTTCTTTAAAAAAATAGTATTACATGTGAGTTATGCAAGTATTAGAATCCATGTAATGTAAACTTCAAATGGTTTTGCGATAAGAATTGTTCAAAAACTAAGATTATTATATAAAATATTTGATATTTTGGCAAAACGAATTTTTATAAATAACCTTTTACTTTATTATTAACTCAGTTTTTAAGTACCTATTTTATTTGTAACATATATTTTGTCCCTTTTCCTTTCAATTTAAATTGTTGCAAAAAAATCCTGGGAAAAATGCTTTGAAAAATCGCTTCTTTTATTTAAATTTATATATTTGAAGCGCGAAAAAAAATTAGAAGTAATTATATTATTATTATTATTACAACATAGTTTCGTTTTCATAAATAACGAATTCTAAATTTCATAAACCATAACTACTCGTACTGCAATACCACATAAAGACAATATTGTAATTAAAATATGATTTCTCGTTCAGTTTTATATTTTTTCTCATGAATGCTTTCTATCATACTTTTACCACATCTATATTTATCACGCTAAAATCAAATTCTATGCATTTTCTTTTCGCAGCTTTTTATATTGTATTTTTTCCCACTAATTTAAAGAACAACTGGTTTTTAAATCTACATCACTACTGTGATCTGCAGTAAAATTATGTATAAAATTTCCTATCGGAGCTTCGAAAACGTGCGAGGTTTTCTTAATCGATTCGTGACAAACTTTGCAATAAATTTTGATATCATATCATACAAGTCGTTGAGCTACAAAACAGTAAAAAAGACTACAGAAAATTCTTGTTTTAAAGCGAATTGCTTTTTTTTTTTCTTTCAAGGTGGTCGATTCCTGGTGGTCGATGGTTGGCGATTTTCGTTCTAGATCTGGATTTTGAATATTAAAATATTTTCATCCTTGGAATATAAAATTTATAGAGATGCTATTCACCTAGAGATATGATCTTCTGTAATGAGAAGTAAAATTTTTCAATTTCAAATATGATTAAAATGTATCATATTGTAGATATCAATATGTAACCACTTTAATATTAAACAATGTTTAAAAATAGTTATGGTTTAAAACGAACCTCGATCTTGGAATAAGCGTAAAATACACGCCTTGTAGAGAGAAATAGACATGATATGGGAGGGGGGGGTATCACTAACGTAATATTCAAATCATCGTTTTAAGAAAAAAATGAACTGAGGCGTAATAATTAACTGAACCCTTTACTTTAAAAAAAATGGAAAGGTCTTCAAACTTGCACAGTAAGAACCTTTCTTTGTCAAAGATTTTCGATCTTTTTTAATACTAATAACATACTCCTTTTTTTTAAAAAAATTGTAATAATATTTTTCTATTAAAACTATTTTTGTAGAAAATACATTACTTCAAAATCTATTTCATTGAACAGTAATCCATTGTTTTTATCTAAAATCGACTTGAATTAATGAATTCATTTTTGTTGATTAATAATTAAATAATGTGTGGTTCTACAATAAATCTTTTAAATTCAAAAATAAATGTGTGTGACAAAAAAAGTAATAATTAAAAGATTTCATTTTAAATAAGAAATAAATAAGTAATATAAAAACAGTTTTTTAAAAACCAATTCCTACTTATGTTAAGAAAGAAAAATTATATTTTAGTTACTCTTTATTAAATAATTACAATTAATATAAATATGTATAGAAATATGACAGAGTCAGAATATTAAGTGGCAAAATATAAAGAGAATTTCCTAGCAATTTTCCGTTCTCCTTTGAATTTATGTTGTTCGAACTCGCAGCATAAGGGATGGGAATCTAACGGCATACCAAACAGACTATCCCAATCTAGCAATTACAATTATTATAAAGAATTGATCAAAAAATTATATTAGCGTTGAATTTTCAACACCATTTGATGATTTAAAGCCAATTGTTGCAACGCAAAATGCGTAATTTTTCTACATGAGTTGGGGTACGCAATGCAAATTAGAAATTTCTAATTTTTTTATATTCTGTATCATTTTAAGTAGAAAGTACTTCAAAATGAATAGGAAAAATTGATTAATTAACAATGTTTGATTTTAAATGCATCAATCATTATGAAAATAAACAGAATCGTTTGAAATAATAGGCCGAAAATATGTTAAGCCTAACCTCACTGGCGTTGAGAAAAAACGAACTGAATTCATTATTTATTTGGTAGCGGGGAAGTGAAGATTTTTAGCGCGAGAATTAGTTTTTTATTAATTGATAAAAAAATTAATGAATTAATATCCAAAAAAACTATATTATCATCGAGTGTCATCCACTACAAGTTTTAAAAAAATTACTTGTACTTTATTAGACGAATAAACAATATTTTATTAACGATTGAAATTTCGAACAAGATTATATATATATACATGTGTGTGTGTGTGTGTGTGTGTGTGTGTGTGTGTTGTGTGTTTGTGTGTGTGTGTGTGTGTGTTGAGCTAATAGTAGGAATTGAAAAAATACAGATTGGAAGATAATCACCGAATAAGAACTCTTGGACAATACATAGAACATAAAGTTATAGAGTTCTGTCTAATTTTGAAACAAAACTATTCAGACGAAGGCTGTCTATTTCCCCGTATAAAGGTTTAATATCAAAAAGGAAGTTTTATTAAATTTTGAACTAAATCTATCAAAGGATGGACCGTTTAAACGTTTATACTTTCACATGCTTGTGTTGATAGCTCAGTTGAATACATACATCAACTCGTCTCCTCATTGAATACTCATTGATTAATTAAGAAGAAACTCCACTCAAAACACACACCACCGCTTCTGAAGAATCTCGACTTTTTATTCACAAGAGGAAGATCGCAACCAGAAGTAATTCACTTCAGTTTACAAAGGAATTCTCACTTCACTTTACTGAACAGCTTGTAAGTGTTATTTATAATTTAAAAAAACTCAACAACTTAAATGAATGAAATTTCGTACGTAATTTTGGACTAAGAATATAGTTCTATGTCAAATTTTGTTTTCAATGGGTCGGGAAAGTTACGTTTGGAGTATAAATTTAAGAGAAGATTTTATTAAATTAATCCCCAAAACGTTTAAATTTTCTTATACATAAAATCGAACTAATACATTAAAAACCACGATTCTGTACCTGAAAATCTGATAAGTGCTAACTTATAGTACATGGAAATTGTATCAAAATATTTCAGCTTGGCATCATGCTCGCTGATTATGTAATAAAAAAACTTATATTTAGGAACAGTCAGCACACTTAGTATTCTAGAGCATTTGTTCTTGCTTCGTTATCTTTCCTCAGTTTACCTCCCATGTTGCTAGTCTCAATGCTATGTCACGGGTTTTAGAAAAAAAAACGATTTTAATAGATTGCCACTGAGAGTATCTTGAAATCTCAAATGTTTTTCAAAACTAGAGGGGCATTGTTTAAAGCAGGCTCTGATAAAGTTATTTTTCCTTTTGTTTTATTTATTATAATTTTTAACAACTTTTATTCAATTAGAGTTCTTTTGTTAAAAATTATTCGATTTTTTTTTCTTTATGCAATTTTAAAATCTTAAAATTTATTTATTTATTTATCGAATTACAATTATCATATTAAGATTAAATCTATGGGCTAATTGGCTCATATATTCATTTTCGGGTCAACACTAAAAGATGTTTCTCTCAGGTAATAATTCAAATATCACATATGTAAAATTATTGGTAATTCATGGTATGTGTACAAAAAAATAGAGGAAGTATTGTAATAGTCAAAAAAATTCAAATTCATGATGAATATCATCTTTTTAGGATCTACTGAATTCACAAAACATATTTTTTATATTGCGTTTGTCTGTCTACGAACGCAACTGCTCAAAAATTCTTTCGGCTACATAAATGAAATTTGGTAAATGTGCTTTAAACGAAATTTTCATATTTCTATCAAATCTTTAACAACATCCATTTGAAGTCTGGCTCTTTATCATAAGTGATGATCTTTATAACATCAAAGCATAAAAATTTAGATATATGAAATTTAGTATACAAGTTAAGCATCTAAAACGTAGCTTTCTATAAATTTTTAGCCAAATTTGTCAAAGGTTTGACCGTCTGTCGGTCTTCTCTCTTACATGCATGTAGACGCAATAACTTATAAATGTATATCTTTAAATTCCTTGAAACTTTCTTGAATGCTCTTTAATAAAGATCTTGTCCCCCTCACCCACCCAGAACAAAATTTTGTTGTTCTTATTCATGGTACTTGCCTATGGACAAGCCCCCGCTAATACAGCAGCAGATTTAAGCCGAAGAGATGCGTCTCTTATTTCAAGTAACGCCAACTAGGGCCAAGAGTACAATTTAGCTATACACTCACCACATTTGCTTGCACAGCCCCTTTTCACAGGGGGGCACAGTCACACACCTCACAGATAGCACACAGAACAACAACCATGCCCAAACCGGGACTCCCAGAAAACGAGAAAGACGCGCTACCTCTGTGCCAGAAAGCCGGCAGCACAAAATTATAGAACTTAAATAAGGTCTCGATTCAAATCTAGAATTTTTACTGATTGCATCGTCCGAATAAGCACTTTTGACATATTTTTGATATTCGTTTGATTGAAACCAAAATTAAACACATACCAATAATTGTAGTCACAAGATAACCTCTTCATTTATGAATTACTGCGTTTAAATGCATGTGAGCGCTCAGACTGATTTGTTTCCAAATTTGATACAAATTTAGATACTAGGTCTATGTATAAAATTTTATTTTATTCGGTTCTTTACATTTTATAGTTAACTTGCTCGCTTGATCAACTGGACAGACAAAATCTCTTTAAAAGAATTCAATTCAAAATTTGAAAGACATCTACAAATTTAGTGTTAGATCTGTACATCAGATTTCATTCCTTTAGTTAAAAACGTTTTTGAGTTATCGCATTCATTGACAGACTTACAAAAACATATTTTCGAACGCAGAGGTCAAAAATTGAGCTCAGATTCTTGAAAATTCCAAGCCCAAATATTTTGAAGATTGAAATACTTTCTGTTAGAAAGTTTCGAGATTAAGGTTCTAAATTCTTTTGTCTCTCGTATTTTATTCTAAAATGATGCAAAGCCTTTTGAACCTGCTTTGGTGAATAATTAGTTTTCAGCAAATCACTTCACATTAAACATATAACTACTTAATCGGTCTAGTATTTGCCTTTTAAGACAATAACCGTAACTATTATACAAATATTAGAACTAAGGGATTAGATAAATACGGATCCTTATGACTCTAATGTTACAGTGAAAGTGTGGTGGTTCTGTGGTCTTATGCTGACTGTCTATATAATCATATCTGTAAATAATTCATACAAGGATACAAGGAATATCGTTAGGGGCCCCGGCGCCCTTCAGTAAATAATTCATGTTTTATTTCCTCTTAATAAATTATTTGTTTTAAATATTAAAGTGGTATTACCCCATCTTATGAGACTTTTATATATCACCATTCCACTGCAGCGACTTAATGGCAAACAGCTGAATTTCAAGCTATTATAAAAGATATCCCTTTAACACTTTACCTAAATTTGTTATAATGGAAAATAAAAGATTAAAATGAAATCTGCTATGCATATTTCAATGTATCATATCAGGACATCATTTTTTGAACGGCCAAGCACCATGTGCTCGTGCGAGTTAAATTATTATCATATCAGAACATGATGTTATTTTGTGAATGAGGTAATCAAAAATCCGTTGGTGGAAAAATAGCTGTAGGCGAAAAAATGAAGTTTTACTATCTACACTAACATCTAAAAAAATCAACTTTTAATAACGCGTAGCCATTGTATTTACAAAAGCTATGATTAAAAGAAAGTAAGTTAATAACTACAGCTAATAAAAGCTAGAAAAATGTCATTGTGAGCACGTGATTATAGGAAATGAAATAAATGGGAAATGGGATATTTTTTTAAAAAATAAATGCGAGACAAAGTTTTTTTGGATCGCTTGCAATACTAAAGTGACTCATTCGACGAAATGATTAAAATGAATAAAAATATAATTTAACTCGCACGAGCAAGTGATGCTTGGCCGTTCAAGAAATGATGTTCTGACATGATACATTGAGATACGCGTAGCAGATTTCATTTTAATATATTTTTATTCATTTTTATTGTTTCATTGAATGTCACTTTAGTATTAGATTAAAAAAACTTTGTCTCGCATTGATTGCTGAAAAAAATATCGTATTTCCTACTTATTTCCTTTAATATAATCCACTTGCTGAAAATGATATTTCTCTAGGTTTTATTTTCTGTCGTCATAAATTTATTTTTATAAAAACAGAGCGTGTGTGGACGGCATCACGCTATTAAAAGCTGATTTTTTGAGATGCTCATGCAAACAATAAAATTTAAATTTTTCGCCCATGGATTTTTTTCTTTTTCGTTTACGGATTTTTGTTCGGCCATTAAACCTTATTCCCAAATAAATATCCTGTTCTGACATGATAATAATTAACAGCTGTAACGAAAATATTTTTTAAAATGAACGCTTTCCATAAGATTTTTGTAATAATTTTTTTAAAAAAAAAATACCCTTAAATTTTAAAGCGTTAAATGGTAACTATGTTACAACGTTTTGCATATCAGTGCATCTCTTCATCAGCTTTTCAACTCATCTATAAAACCTATTAATTATTAAAACTGAATTACACGTTTTGCAAGAGTGAGTGAGATTGAAATCACGCATATTCCTTCTTTAATTAATAAAACCGGTGTTTTCGAGCGTCCCCGAAATTCCTGGGCCCGAGCGTTGCCGAAATACCTCCCCGCATCCATGCGAGGTAGAAAACCGATTTCTCTAATAATAGACGCATGAAAATGAGCATTGTGCGTCTAAGTTTAGGATATGAAAGTTGGCGTTGAGGAGGAGCCGCGTTTTGACAAATGGAAGCGTGTCATCGAGTATTCCGCTTCCATGACTCCCGTTCATTGTTCCGGCGAGACGTCCGATTTTCTACACCCTGCCTGTTCGCTGAACACATAGCGAAATTTGGATGAAATATTCGAATAAAGCGATCACAATGAGATGAATAGTTCTAGACTCCCATTTTAAATATCGAATGGACACATCAAATATGTAATGCCAGATAATTTTAGATCACATTTGTTGATGTAATTGGCATTGCTCTGGATTAAAACAGCTGAATTTCAAGCCATTATAAAAGATATTCCTTTAACTCTTTCTCTAAACTTGTTATAAGAGAAAACGAAGATTAAAATGAAATCTGGTATGCATATTTCGATGTCTCTTCAGAATATAATTTCTTGAACGGCCAAGCATCACTTGCTCGTGCAAGTTGAATTATTATCATGTCAGAACATGATGTTATTTTTTGAATGAGGTAATCAAAAATCCGTTGGTGGGAAAAAAACTGTAGGCGAAAAAATTGAAGTTTTACTATCTACACTAGCATCTCAAAAAAATCAACTTTTAATAACGCGTTACCATTGCATTTACAAAATCTCTGATTGCATATGTATCATGTTATCCTCTTTCTTACATTGTTATATTCTAAAATTTATAACATCGAAAATAAGAGCTCTGCCATTCTTTTTATAGGTATTATTTTTGCATAAAATTTTAAAATACTAGCAGTATCCACACGGCATTGCATAATATCCAAGAAGAAAAATTAGCATTAAACTTAAGTCTAGCCTACGGCCGATATGATATGGGCATGTGACGCAACATCAAACAAACATTAAAGCATATTTAAGCACAAATAATTACAAAAGAATTTTTTTGTACCACACATTCAGAAATATTTAAACTGTTACAAAGGTAAAAATATGTCCGCCAATCGCGCAAATTCTTGGCACACTACGTCACTGTCAAAGTTTCGCGTGATTAGTTGAATTTCGCTTGCAAAGGATATTTCCAAAAAATACTATCGTTTACATTTTCAAGCTGGTTTAAAAAAAAGCTAACGATGGCGAAAACCTTGCTTGAGTGGTTGCCTGCAGGCATAAATCGAAGACTGTCCACGAAAGTGTAGACGGTATTTTGCTGCGTGATAAGTCATTTACGCTAAATCAAACAAACATAAAACTGTATTTAGAAATCAAATATAGCTATAAAAATTTTTTAGTCCACACATTCAGAAATATTTAGACTGTTATAAAAGTATAAATAGGATATGTCCATAGACAAAAGATAGGTGATCATTTCGAGGTTGGATTTCCTTCATTTCGGTATAATGAGATTTGAATCGCTGTTTAAAATCAGATGTAAACAAAGAAACGTATCGCAAATGCATACCACAGTTCTTGCTATTTGCACATTAGCAGCTTGAGGTATTCTCATATCGGTGGGTAAGTTAAAATCACTATTATAAAACTCCCCTTTTTTATTTTGATATGATTTTAATGCACTAAAACCTTCCTCAATAAATGCTCTACAAATTGCTATAAATATCTCCAATATCCGTTAACTATTTCTCGATTTTGTGTGGTTTTAACATTCAGACACTTTCAGGAGACTTTATACTATGAATAGATACAACAATATTTTGTCGACTACTTTTTATTCAATTATAACATCAATAGAACCAAAAGATTTTTAAAAACCACCGATAGTTAAATTTCTTTATAAATCATTAATATTTTTTTATATTAGCACGCAAATTTTGTTCGCAAATACTAATGTACAAGAAAAGTTCGTTTATTCTTAGAGAGAGACTTAAGTTTTAGTTTTATACGGTGGTTAAATCACAATTTTGAAGAAAATAACAGTAATATGAAGAGAAAAAAATTAAGTCA
>JAOUZG010000631.1:275940-286761 GCA_026289955.1 Argiope argentata | reverse complement strand
CTCTCCCTATATATATCTTGTTCAAATTTTCAATCGTTAATGAAATATCTTTTGAATCCTCCAATCAAGTTCAAATACATTTTTAAAACTTGTGGTGGATAACACTTGATGTTAATACAGTTTTTTCAAATATTAAATCATTAATTTGGTTAATTTTTATTTATTAATTAAAAACTAACTTTCCAGCCAAAAATCTTTAATTCATTTAAATAAAATTTCAGGGTTTTTTTTTTTTTCGCACTAATGTGGTTTGGCTTAACATGTTTTCGGCCGGTTATTTCAAACGATTCTATATATTTTCTTATTGTCTGATGCATTTAAAATCAAACATTGTTAATTAATCGATCTTTCGGATTATTATGAAGTACTTTTTAACTAAAATAAAACGGAATAAGGGAAATTAAAAATGTCTAATCTGCATTGCGTTACTCCTACTGATGTAGAAAATTCATACATTTGTCTTGTCCGAATTGGCGTTAAAAATTCACGCATGCGCAGTGCGTTCTGATTAATTTTGAGCGAATGTGGATTTGATTTTGTTTAGTCAGACATAATTTTTTAATAAATTATCAATATTAACTATAATTATTATTGAAAAGTAATTAAAATATATTTTTTCTTTGTTGAGATAAATAGGAATTGACTTAAATTTTTTTATATTTCTTGTTTATTTCCGCAAGCTAGTCTAACTGAATTTATATTTTAATTCATATCAAATAAAACGGTCTTATTCTTTTTTTAAAAAAATATATTTCATATCTATTATTTAACAGCCGAAAGAGTCAATATTCTACACGTACAAACTGATCGCCGAAGGGGGCTTTTACGAACGATGATATTTTTTTAATACCTATTAATTTAGCAAGGATGGCAACAATCGTTTCTCGTTTTGTGCCGTATGCTCGCCGACTACCTTGAAACGGCAATCCGGATTATGGCACTCGCACGGTTGCAGTCGTAGTTTGCACAGAAACAAAAGAGACGCGAAGGAGCGTCTCCGAGATGCGGCGCTCTCCGCTCACGCAATTAAAACGCGCGACGGAGCCGCAAAAGTAATTTGCCTTCGCCTCGACAGGTGCGGATGCCGAGGAGCCGGGTCTGATTTATCGCCCTCGAGAAGACAGGGGGAGGCGAGATGTGTCGAATTCTGAAAGATAGGAGCGCCCCCTCTTGGACTATGAGAGGCACGTGCCAGAACAGGATTCTTGGGGCAGTTCGCATTCGTCTCCCCCGCATTTTAATTTAAAATATTCCACAGTGAATTTTTTGGGTTGTGGTTCTTGTTTTTAGAACATTTTCTTTCAGTGAAATCATTCTTGAGTAGAAATTGCAAGAATTTTTTTGATGACTTGAAATGTGTTTGAGATCAACAAATTGCGGCTTTTCTCAGTGTGGTATAGAGACAGTTGTTGTGTAGAAGAAACTGAATATTAAAATAAATTTCAGATTTCCCACCTGCACTCTTTAATCAAAATTTGCATTTTTTTAAACTTAAGTTACTTTACCTCACTTCATTTCTAAATAATCGAAAAACAACTTGCAATGAAATTTTTTTCTTAAAGTCGTGTCATTAATACCATCATAATATTGAATCTTCTTAAGAGAAATTACCTAAAATCGCAATGAAAATGGAATCCCCCTATTTGAAAAAAATTACAAGTACCCATTACAGTAATCACTTACCTTGTAGGCAATTTTGTTTCATTTTCTGAGTACTAATTCGAACTTGATTTGGATTCAATGTTCATTTTATTATCATCCATGATCGTTTTATTTTATTGTGATACTAACACTTTTTCTTTTAATTCCAATACAAAGTTAGTAGATTCAAATATTCTCCACAATTTCTCGATTTAAGTAATATAGAAAAATTAAGCTGGGTAATAAATACATATTTTAAAAAAATTATCTTCCTTCTGTTGGCTTTTGGAATTCCTATTTATCTAGCTTAAGTGCCATCAATAATTCAAATTTATTTTAATTGTTTGGAAAAAATCATATAAATTTAATTTCATTTTTTTATTATTTTAATTAATCAAATTTTCAATCTTCTTGTTTTTTATTACGTGGCAAAATATTCCATTATAATAATCCTCTATTGCTAGAAAGTTTTGGTAAGGTATAATTTGAATTATATAATTTTTCTTGAAGTTTCATTGTATAATTATTATATTCAAAGTGCTGTTAGTAAAAAAAAAAGGTAAGCACATTATAATGGTTATTTGGAAAACGGTTTTACAAATAACTAAATAACAGTAATGCGGTTTATTTATTACTAAGTGAATTGTCAAAATTAGTAATTTTCATTCATTGTAATTATTTTCACTGGATAAATTTATTTTGTCTTTAATAAACATTCTAAGGACGAATTATTTATTAAATTTCTAAAAGAATTTTTTAAAGCTTTGCTGCAAGTGTTAGCTGAGAAATCGTCACCCCCACCCCCTTGGTTATTTTTCCTTTTAGCCTCAGGTATATTTTTTTTCTCCAATTTTGATTGTAACGGCCATCAACCCAAACGAAATAAATTCTATCATACAAAGAGAAAAAAAATCACAGTAAGAAATAATTGCTCTGGTCTCAACAGTTATTTACCTAACCACACGAACGATGTCTATCTGTCCAATCTATCAATTCAAACCGGTTCCTGAATGCCGGTAATTAGAAAACAGAAGAGACAGACAGAGAACTTACCTTTCGAGGAGTGTGAGGATGCTTTCGCTTCAGAGGGCTGCGGGGTGTACGATGGGGTGACTTGACTGAGGGCTCGGGCGAAGTGCTCGTCCACGACCGAGGAAATGTCGCCGCTGTAATAAGTGAAGAGGACGCAGTTGGCCGACAGGTACTGCGCCTCCGCTTTCTCCGCACCCCCTTTGTCCTCAGTCGGGGGAGACGCGGAAGGCGCGGGACTGCTTCCTTCTGCCTGGGGTTTCAAAGCAGAAAACTTCTGAAAAATAAAAATAAAGGCTTTACCGCTAAAAATAAATAAATATTTCTACATTTTTTTAATGTATCGATATTTGAAGTCGTTAGGAATTTTCGGATCCCCCCTCTAATACCATACTGATTTGATTTACCTTAATACTGTAAAGAAGTTGTAAAACTTCCCTCCCTTTCTAACATGTAAGCTTCTAAGAGACACATGTTTGAGCATTATTACATCTGGTCAGCAGTGGGATGATTCCTTCCTCTGTGATCGCCTTTGTGAATTCTTTTCTTTAGTGTCACCATCTGGACGTGAATAGAGTCCAGATAATAGACCACTCATGCGTTTACGACCCTTTGAAGAAGGAAACCGTGTCAAAAACCCCAGATGTAACTATTTCTCCTATGGGACCACCCGAACTTGAATAAAGTTCAGGTAATGAACCACACATGCGTTTTACGGCTCTATGAAAAAAGAAGTACTAAAACCTCAAGATTTAAATATTTCCCTATTGTGGAGGGTCTATGTGGATGATTAGAAAATATTCCCACAATTAACTGCTGACCACTGGGAATATTTCTGAAGAATTATCGGATGACAGGCATCTCCAGCACGCCAATGCGAAAACGAGAGGGGGAGTTTGACCGAGGTTAAAATGGAAGGTTTTGAAAGGAAGACATGACGAGTCGAGTTGATCTGGCGACGAAGAGACGAGAAGAGCTGAGATTTGATGAGATTAAGAGCTGTACAGTAGAAAAGGCACGTGATCTCGAGTTTCTTGATTAAAGATCTGCCGGAGGTAAATCCGTAGATCTCTTGAGCTACCCGCAGTAGCCGGATAGCTAACAGCCTGTTACTTTTCCTAGTGTTAGTCGTGGAACTGTTAATCCAGATATAAATATTTCCCAGCATATTAACCTAGATGAGGACGAGTTGTTGTTTTTTTTATTGTACATAAGCTGTAAATAAAATATTTATGTTGCCCGTTACCAAACGCTACCCGTTTATTTGATCGACCAGGATCAAGTCATTACAATACCATACTAACTTGGTGATATGTGTTTCATAAAAAATTTTCAACATGTGAGTGTTTTTCATGATAGTGGGAACATCAAATAAAAGTTACAATAGCAGCACATAATAAAAGAAATGTATTAAAATAATTCATAAAATTTCCAAATTTTGTAGAAAAAAGATTATATTAGTCTACGAGTAAGTAACCATTTCATTTTGTAAGAACCCGAAAGTATTTTCTTTCTCTTATGTTTAATTAACAATAAATATGTTTGTCAAAGAAGGAATATGATTGAGTCTAAGGGAAATAATGTTTATCTTTTTGATCAACAGATGCGCAGGTTGAAGGCAAACACTTCAACTGAAATAGAGCTGATGGATTCGCAAATTATTTTACTGAATGATGGATTTATAAAAGTGTTAGACTTAAGCAAAAAGTGTGATCAACAGTTTCGTAAGCAATGCACACTTCCGATAAATCTTACTTCTTATTACATTGTTTCCGCACGGCGATCCGTTATAAGCAGTTTTAAAATCACCCCTAGGTTTTATTTGTTACCTTGGCATAAAATTCTCAAGCAGGATGGGAAAATAAGAATCCGAGCCCCTTGGTTTTGCTAGAAGCCCACAATTTAAGCTGAGAGTAATGGGAGGTAATACCTTTATAACGAGAAAATATTGGGAAGATCACTTCCGTTGTTACTTCCTAGAATACGAAGTGAGTAATACATTGAAATTAACAAAAAATTCACCCACGTAGTTAAAATCGATCACTAACTCTTAGAAGCTGAAAAGAATCTCTAAATAAGAAAAGCACAATTTGGAATGTCTCCCTATTTGAGCATACAATAATCCAAAAATACGCTTTACTGGACGGACGACAATTGTTATGCGGTCTTGATACCAAATTCGTTGATTACAATCCCATTTTGAATGTGAGTATATGTCTGCCTGTCTTCTCAAGAGTATTCTAACATTATTAATAGAAATCGGGGGAGAGAGGGGGACTATAACGATAAAATTTAAGGAAAAAAAATAATTTTAGCAAATGAGGGATGGAAAATCAGATTTTGTTTTAATAAGAATGCCGCTAGGCTTCAAATTTTAGAACAATATACCAATGAACCGACCGTCCGTAGTAATATATTCATGTGTGTGTGAATACGATAATTCAGAATCACAACGATTTGAGTAAATAGAATTTGAAAAATAGTCTTGTAATTAGAATAGTAATAATTATTCAAATTTTGGCTTAAATCGATTAAATGGATAAATTTGATTTTTTTACTATACTGAGTATGAAACCCGTTATATTGTGCCAATTTCGACAAAAAATATCAGAATAAGAGATGCATTCCCATCTGCATTATAATCCATCCGCATTGGCCTTCTCCGATTCCAAGATTTATCCACTTTGAGTATCCGTTGGCCAATCTTATCCAAGCTCCACAATTTTCAAATACATTTTCATAAAGATAATGTAAAAAAAAAGGTTTATTCCTTCATTCGTAATTTGTATCTCAGAGAGAAAAACAGGGACGCTCAAATCAAGAATGAACAAAAGATAAAATTATTTTGTCGATGGAACCCACTTAAAATGCATACAGAAGCTTTGAAAAAATTCTTTTACGATAACAGTTTCGTTGAATAATGTGCGATTGTCTCAAATTTCGGACAATATGGAAGATCTTCCAGGAAGTCTATCAAAATTTTTCATACTTTAAGAGAGATAAGTAGATGAATTGTTTCTTGACTGGTTTTCTTGCTATGTCTACGATCATCCATAGAATAAAAATATTTTAAGGGTATGTTTTGAATTTAAATTTCGCGATAGATTAATTTAGATTTAACTAAACCACGCATTATCGTTATTATGAGCCAAACAGACAGTATAGTCTAATTAAAAATGCTAGATATGTTGCGCAAAGAATAACCTTAAACTCTTATTATTATTATTGTATCATCTTCCTCTCTAAAATGTTTCAGAAAAAAAGGAGAAATTTTTAATATACAACCATTAACAAAATACAGAACACGTCTATTATAACAATTAAAATTTTAAAAGGTAGTTACTGATTTCTCTCTCTCACACACAGAGACATACACTTTTTTTTTAGTCACTGACGTAGTTTGAAGATACATCTCAAATATTTTAAGTAATGATTCAGAAAAATCACATTATGGCATATTAAGGACTTAATATCCTTAATAGGTTATTAGTTAAACAGCAAAATAAATCATTTATAGAAAAAGGGAATTCGTAAAACACTCTAACAATATTATTATGAAAAGTTGTTAACCCAAAATTGTATTAAATTTTCAGTATTCTATGTGTTTGAAGTAAATTTTTTTTCTTCAAAATATGAAATCAATTTCTTTTCTTTCTTTCTAATTTAA
Organism: Argiope argentata; assembly: GCA_026289955.1. Classification (NCBI taxonomy): domain Eukaryota; kingdom Metazoa; phylum Arthropoda; class Arachnida; order Araneae; family Araneidae; genus Argiope; species Argiope argentata. Next base: position 280,424 of record JAOUZG010000631.1, on the reverse strand, counting down.
TTCATTGCGATAAAAGTAAAAGAAGTTATATAGCGTTGAAAACATGGTACTTACAAAATCTGAGATCAAAGAGAATAATATACTTTAAAAAATCTTGAATGAAATTCGATTAAAAATTATTAGTAGAAGATAATTAAAATAAAGAGAAGAAAAGCCTCTTTGCTTTAGTAAGAATTTTGTTAAATATTTAAAAAAAATGTCCTGAGAAATCTGAAAATAAATAACAGCCTTGTTTTCTTCAAAATTCCCACCGTTTACTCAAATGTTCAGGAATTATTTTTTTTACTATAAAGTTGCGTTAACTCATGAAATATTTCTTATTAAATATTACTGGATGAAGTTGAAAGGAACGAAAATAAAAGATTGAAATGGAATCTGCTATGCACATTTCATTGCATCATGTCAGAACATCATTTCTTGAACGGCCAAGCACCACGTGCTCGTGCGAGTTAAATTATATTTTTATTCATTTTAATCGTTTCATTTGAATGAGTCACTTTAGTATTGAAAACGATCCAAAAACCTTTGTCTTGCATTGATTGTTTTAAAAAAATATCCCATTTCCTATTTATTTCATTTCATATAATCACGTTCTCAAAATGACATTTTTCTATGTTTTATTTGCTATAGTCATTAACTTATTTTTTAAAATCAGAACTTTTGCAAATGCAATGGCAACATGCTATTAATAGCTGATTATTTCAGATGCACGTGCAGATAATAATATTTCAATTTTTCACCAACGCTTTTTTTTATTTTTCGCCTACGGATTTTTATCTACAGCGTTCCCAAAATAATATCATGTTATGACATGATAACAAAGGAGGTAACTTGCGCTTTAGAACCATTAAAGAACCCCGCATGTTTAAGTACCTGTAGCAGTGCTTAAGCGAGAATTTTTCTATAAAAGCATAAGCAGTAGATAAATTTTACATGTCAATACAGTTTTTTTAAAAAAATTAATCATTCGTTATAATTAATTAACTGTAACTTTAAACAAATGATCAACGTTTCTTACTAATACACATATACTCCAATCAAAATTTTAAATCATGAAAAGGGCATTTTCTTCAAAAGAGGGCAATGGTTTAACATGCATTTTATAATAGAAATAAGAAAAAAATAGTAACATATCTTAAATAAAAATATGGCATGGAAATCTCATTAAATGGAAAATTGGAATAGTACAAATCGTCGCTGCACTAAGATTAAGAATGAAGCTACTACCATTTAAAAATTCTATTTAATATTATTGAGACGCATGAGAATTCATAAAATATCTAAAATTTGCTACTATTGAATAAGGTGAGATAATTATTGATTAAATAAAATTGTAAGAGATGCGTCAGTTGAGAATGCTCATCCTCAGAATTTATTTAATAGCATCGTTCTTTCTTATATTCTCCCTTTCTCTAATACTAAGCAACTATTTGCGAATAAAGTCTTTCTAAGGCAAAATGCTCCAATTTTCTGAAATTAATTCAAATAACATAGATATTCATTTATAAAAAATGAGTTTATGATCTTTTCTATAGCCCTATGCAATTGTTAAAATTTTGCAATTAATTTAAAAAGTCCAAATATTGTTAAGGAAAAATCTGTATATCCTAAAAAATTATGAACGTAGCGGAGTAATCTCTCTTATTACTTGTTGACGAATAGCAGCAGTCAAATATAAACAAACCTCCTAAAAATTTCAGACTATTTTATGTGCATTGAAATGAGCGCAACACTTAACTAATAAAAGGGCCTACAAAATATTATTAGAAAGATTCTGAATTATATTCGCTTTATCACCAACAAGTCCATTCAATCAAAGTCAAAATATAAAAAGAATTTCTAGAAATAGGTTCCAAGCAGAAAATTTAATTGAGTACAAAATTAGACTTTTCCACCACCAAATGAGAAATAGTTATGAATTTGCCTAAGGAAATCGCCATTTATATCTTCCAAAAATTGTTTTCATATTATATGAAGGAAAAAAATATTTTTAATGATATTAATTCCATCTATTCATCCGCATATTTTTCTTTAAATTTTAATTATATTTTTAATTCAATTTTTACGCAATCGACGACAAATTTTTGAATATTATTAAGGAATTCAAATTCGTCCACTTAATCATTCAATAGATTGCTTTAAACCAAAAAGTAATATCTTCGCTTCCCCTTTTATTTTGTAATACACGAACTTCTTAATTTGCATATTGATTTGATTTGATTTAATTGAATTCATATTTTTTAATCGTATCGCAGGACAAGAGGAATTTTTTAAAAGATGTATTCCATATTAATCATTTAATAGTTTAAGAAGTCAATAATTTAGGCCAACCAGCTGGCTCCAAAGACAATTAGTAATTATAAATGCATTAAAAGCTATTCGATCTTTGATGGATTGAATATTGCCTTTCTCTTAAAAGAGGAAATCGCATTGTATTCACCTTTTATCTATTAAAAGACCATATGAAAATCTTCAATTGATTTCTCAAATTTAACAAGCGTAATAATCCTTCTATTAAGTTCTTATAAAATTTTTTTGCAAAAGCTCTTTTTTCTAACACTTTTATGTATCATTAGAAAATTTAACCAGAAAATTATACCGAGATACTCACTGAAAACAATTTTTAGAAAAATTTCATTTGTATTGCTATGCTCTATTATGGTGTATTAAAATACGTTATAGTAAATAAATCAGGATAACAACTGATGAAAACAACCTTCCAAAAGTAAAAAGTTTCAAAATAAAGATCTTGCATTCCGTAATTAATCGAGTTGAGAACACGTACTTCTAAAAGTTTATAAATTAAAAAGGATAAAATTAATCCTATGATAAAATATTGAATGGAATCTTAAGAAGTTCCATTTTAAGTTTTTAGAATATAATTTATGTAAATTAGAACATCATATGTAATCAGATAGAATAAGAATCTAAAATGCAAAACTTTAAAAAAATTGCTGGATTCAGTGAAAGTTTTTAAACTGCTGTTTTTTTTTAGTTGTAGTTTATGATCAACAATTTGTCACGTAGTTATTTATATCATATTAAGTTAACAATAAGTATTGAAAACCAATAAGTACAGCACAAATATTTGAAACACTCTTCCTTTGACTTTTTTGTATGCATCGACAATATGGCGTATTTATGTTTAGCTACATAGTATCTGGAAGAAAATTCGTTTTGAATCAATAACTCAATCAATAACAATATTGTCAACCTTTCTCCAAATTTTCATGCAAATTTACTATTTGAATAACATTTTTACTTGGAATAGGAATAGGAATAGGTTGGTTATGAGGAATAAATACAGAGTTTTTAAATTGAAATACAGGAAAAGATAGGGAAAGTTTTTTCAATGAATATTTCCTCGTAACAAAGCAAGCGGAAAGAAAATCGTCAAAAAATTTCAGTTTTAGATTTTATTGAATTTCCGTCCTCTCTGGATCCAGAAAATAGATTTTCGCATTTTGTTAGTCTGCAAGCAAGATAATTCAAAAAAGGCTTTGAAAAAGGCGGGCAAGATTTGGTATTTAGACTTAAGAACAAATTTGCAGAATCCTTTCAAATTTTGAACATCTGTATAAATAAAATCTATCAGTCAGGCTATTCATGTACAAGTGAGTTCTAAGAAATATAAGGAGCTGTTTAGTTAAAATTTGGTTCACGAATTTCACATTTTAAATCTATAGCTTCTTATCAAATTTTGAGTAAAATTTCTCAAAAAATGGGCAGTTATTCATTTTATACTTTCGGATGTATGTATAAGTATTGATTTAAATCACTGAAATGTGGCGATTGCAATTGTAGTTTCGCGTAAATCTTAGTTCAGTTGGTCTAAAAAATGTTATGCCAAATACATATTCGCATGATAGATCCTCGACATTTCTAGATTCATGTCAAAGATCTATATTGTGTAATTATTATTATCAATATCTGCAAGGTGTTCACGTCCTTAATCAAAATCTAAAATTTTATGCTGGGTATGTGGAGCTTTTTTTGGAGATTAAGTGAGAAATTTTCGGGGAAAGTACTCTTGGATTTGCCTCTTCTCTCTTTCATTACCAACAACTTGTTAATATCTTCATAACTCAACACGTTTACTAGATACTGTTGATTCATTTTTTTTACTGATTAAGGTAAGCTATCATTAAATATTAAAAGATAAACGCATTCAATGTCAGGAATAAAATAAGGAAAGAAATAACATCCGTATCTCTAGCTCTTCCAAGGTAAATGCTGAATCCCGACCTTTAAAATTCAATTAAGGCGATACGTTAAGAAAGGAAATTATAAAATAAGTTCCGATATACTGCCCTTTTAACACACAGCATGAAAAAATGCTTTTGATATTTCAGAGGGTAGATGAATGTTGATTAAAAAATAGATGTCAAAAAAAGTAATTAATAAATTAGCTGAGCTAGGATAAATCCGCCAGCCGTTTGTGTGTGTGTGTGTGTGTGTGTGTGTGTGTGTGTGTGTGTGTGTGT
>JAOUZG010000631.1:240689-275930 GCA_026289955.1 Argiope argentata | reverse complement strand
TGTGTGTGTGTGTGTGTGTGTGTGTGTGTGTGTGTGTGTGTGTGTGTTAATGCGTTAAATCTGTCGTCGTCACAAAGTCCTCCATTTAGAGAATAATACCACGGGGGGGGTACTAGTACAGAGGTGATCGTTCTCTGTTCCAGATCTAAATTATGATTTTTTGGATGGAGGGATGCCTGAATAAAGCCCGCCCCTTTAAAAGGGTTTGTGACGGGTGTGAGCCAGAAAGACTTCTGCTCTCGGGGGGCTCAAGGATCCATACTCTCAGAGGCTGAGCTTTTAATTATTTTATATCATATAAAGAATTAAAATGTTTTCTAACAATTCTGGTAAGAAATATTTGATTTTTTTAAACAATCAAGAATAAGTTTTGAAAGGTACTTATAGTGTTCATTAAAATAATCCTCTTTTTTTTAATAGTTAAAATAATCCTTTCGTTTAACATAAATTATTGCTGAGAAGCATATATCACAGAATTTTTAGTTTAAGACTAAATACTAAATGTCTGAATTTATTTATATGTAAATGGATTTCAAAGATGATTATTTTTTTTAAAAAAAAAAAGGGAGTTTTGTATTAACATAACTAACAAAATAACTTTTGAAAATTTGCTTAATTTTTTAAAATCAAGGTTGATACGTTATTATTTTTATGTTAAAATTATCGAGTGCTTTGAAATATCCTCAAAAATTATACTTTTACGTTTCAACCTTAATTTTAAATTAGTGAGAGATATAACATTAGCATATCGGTGATAAAGGATGAGAAAAAAAAACTGATATTTATTGCTGTTTTTTCAGCCTCTCTCTTTTTCATTTTTAAGCAACAATTTAAAAACACCATTATCTGAAAAAAGGTTATCTACGATATGTTTCATTTGCACATTACGAAAGATAACAGCTGAACAATAAGGAAGAAAAATGCACTTCTCCTAGGTTTCTCTTTAATGCTATTGTTCCTCTGATGTGCGAATAAAATGAAAAAAAAAGGGAATTACAGCTAAAGGAGGGAAACAGATATTCGTGGAAAACTGTGCAAACGTTTTTTTAAGGCAAGAGGGTAATAGTAAGTTGGTTCTAAAATGATTGTGGTTGCAATAAACATATAGCTTTGCTATCTTTTTCCAATCCATTTCATCCCAATAAAAGTGAAAAATAATAATCTAAAAACAATTTTTAAACCAGTTTGAAAACTGCATGTATCACGATATGTTTACACTTCTAACTGAAAATTGAAAATATATGAATATATTCGAGAAAAAAAAGGCATTTTTTTTTTTCAATTTCTCAAAAAGAAAAAAAATGTCTTGCAATATCTCAAAGCTTTTAATTTGAATGTTTATCCTTTAACATGTATCATTCATTTGCTATCCATTGCATTTCTCCTTTTCTTTGCCTGGTCATGGAATAACAAAAATTAATATTATTTATGATTTCTCTACAAAGTTTATACTATGGCGAATAATGCTACACAAGAATAAAACTGTTAAATAGAAAAATAGATAATTTTCTGCTAATAATAGGATAAATCTGACTTAGGCTAGAGAATTTATTACTAACGTATGATTGAAATTTTACTAGCGTATAATAAAACTAGTTAACATAATGAAAATTTAGAAACTATAATAAAAAGTAACAATTATTGCTAACAATTATACTTATATAGTAAAAATTAACTATTGTATCTGTGCCTGTGTTTATCTGTTGTAAATGCATGGTGGGGGGGGGAACCAAATATTTCTAATATTACGTCGTATGTTTTCAAAATTCTTATACTGAATTTCTTAAGATTTTTTAGAATCTTCGACCATAATTACTATAGTAATAAAATAATATTAAAGATTTCGGATAAGCAACATGTCATGTCTCACCATTTTTCACCTACATATAATGCTTGCATAGAGGACTTGACAGCATATATCTGACATAGGGAAAAAATGAAATTCCTGAATTGATACTTTTTAAAAGACAATATTTAGAAAAATATGACTGCATTCTCAAACATATGAAATAAAAGCAAAAATGAAAATTTCCATAGATACAAAACTTAATTTAAACTTTGGCAAAAACGCGCAAATTCTGTATGTAGCTAAACGATAAAGTTAGTTTAATATTTCAGTTAGAAAAAAAAAGAAATTGCAATAAAATTTTGTTCAAAATTAATTATAAAAGATCGTTTAAAATTTTAAAAAATAGCTGATCGGAATGAAATTTATGTCACTGAAAATTAGTCGTTAAATTTTAATTACTGCAAAAAAAACCCCTCTATGATTGCTTTGAAGTTTTGAAGAAAACTGTAAAATCATTCTACCCACTCCTTTTCACCTGTTTTAGGATGGTGTAAAGACTCTAATAGTGTAATTACTTCTTTTAAGTGCTAAAACAATGCGTCAAATCTACTCAACCACTTCAAAAGCTGTAGGATTGAATAAAGTTTAAATAAACAAACAAACGGGCATTCATTATTTTATGTATATATATATATATATATATATATATATATAGATAGATAGATAGATAGATAGATAGATAGATATAGATATAGATATAGAGAGAGAGACGATAATAAACCATTTTTAAAAAATTATTTTATTTAATAATTTTGCCATCTTAGTTTAAATGTTTTCACTATTATATTTAAAAAAAATGACTCAAATTACAATATTAGTATGAATTATTTCTAAAAACAAAATAATTGCAGTTGTTGAAATTGAAATTTTCGAAAATTTTGGATGATTTTAAAAATTTATTAATTTATTATCAAACTCTTTCTACATATTGAATAAAACAGGAATCTTATACGCGAAGAAATCTAATATCTTTAGGGATAATTGTCTATTTGAAAAATGGTAAGGAAAATTCCTTGAATTATTTAAACATATTGAATTGTCTAAACATAGTCTTTTACACTTCCATAAAGATTTTGCAAATTTAATAATCTATGCTTCCACTTGCTTTGTTGTTTTGAAATATAAAAGTACTATTCTTATGGTATTTCAAAACAACATATCTAATAGAGGAATTCAAATGCTGATTATAAATAACAATTTGACAAAAGAATAAAAACAAAAAGATAAATAATGATAACATTTTCAAAATTTTGAAAATATATATATGCACATATTTCAAATAATCATTGTAAGAGCACTTTTAAAAATCGCAATCGTTTGATGATTGAACGACATTTTCAGAAATATTTAGATCGCTACGTTAAACAAATTTTGTCTTAGCTGAGATTGGAAGAAATATTATTTTGTTTGTTTTCATTCAGTTAAAATTCTACAGATTATTTGAGATATATCTGTTTTCCCCGCACTATTTTGACATAATAATCACATTGACTCGATATAATTCATAAGTTTAAAAATATGATAAATAGAATTTGACAAATCAAAAAGTACCTAGGGCCGAAATATTTCACACACAATACAAGATAAAAACCATATCATTTGTTGACCATTTTTTCAGTCATCACATGTTAACCCTCATTTTTTAAAGAACGTCTTATTGACCAAATACAGTCAAGTAGAAATTGTGCTAAAACACTTACCGAGTGAAGTAACAGAAAAAGCGCATTCATAATTTTGTAGTTTAAGAAGATTATTATCAAATTGATCTTAATGCTGCTCGTGTGTATAATAAACGACGATAAAGCATTGCAATTGTTAAAAATTGAAATCATCCTCGAGAATTTCCATCATCTTTGAAGAATCTTCATCTTCCAGCCTTTTCTCTATTCGAAAACACATTTCTAGAACTATGCTTGTTTTTGAACTCTATATTTCAAATGAGTTTTTAGCTAGAAAGACGCCATTTGGTATTTATTTATTATTATTATATTATATATTATATTAGATTATAGATTTCTATAAAAACTTGGGCGAAATTCATTCCAATGAAATTTATTAGTTATTCTGTGCAAATGCAATTACACGATAATTACAAACTATATTAATGTAGATAAATAAATTTAACTGACGCTCTTAACATCGGTTTATGCATTCGCATGGATATATGTATATGCGATAATTCAAACATGCAGTTACTTCAATAATTAAAATTTAGATGTGATCATATTATCATGTCGGAATGTGATGTTGTTTTGGGAAGGAGGTTTTTGGCGTCAACAAAATTCCGTGGACGAAAAATTGAAATGTTATTATCTGCAAGAGCATCTCAAAAAATCAGCTTTTAATAACACGTTGCCACTGTATTTACAAAAGCTCTGATTAAAAAAAATAAGTTTATTATTACAGAAAATAAAACCTAGAAAAATGTCATTTTGAGCACGCGATGATATGAAAGGAAATAAATAGGAAATGGAATATTTTTTTAAACAATAAATGCGAGACAAAGTTTCTGTGATCGTTTTCAATACTAAAGGGATTCATTCATTCAATGAAACAAATTAAAATAAATAAAAAATATAATTTAACTTGCACGAGCACGTGGTGCTTGGCCGTTCAAGAAACGATATTCTGACATGATACATTGAAATATGCATAACAAATTTCATTTTAATCTTTATTGTTAAAATTGTTATCTTTTTCAGTTTTCCGCATCAATCCATTTAAAATTAGTACCTACAAAATATAATTTTCTTTTGCTCCGGCATATTTATTAAGAAGTAAATGAGAAAGCTTTGGAGGGAAAAATCTTACTTGTAATGTCATAAGTATCTGTTTCTATGAAGTTGGTAATAGTGGTTAGTTTTTTAATCATAAGGTGCGCTTTTCAATAAGAAAGGATGAAATATGACAACAACTTGCTATAACTATTTTTAAATATGAAAAATATAAGAGATAAGAGCATTAAATAATAAAGATAAGATTACAGAAAGAATGCATCATTGACGCAGCAGATGCATATCTATTTCTTATATCACACAAAAAAATACTTTGTTAATTGATCCTTAGCAGCATTTAAAAACTAAAAAATAAGCGTAATGATATAACCATTGATAAATATTAATAAACAAAACTTAGTTGATCTAAAAGAAAAAAAATATTTTCTTTTTCCGTAAGTCTACACGTGTTGCTGTTATTGCTTACATAGAAATAAAGCAAAAGCTATTCGTTTCCTACAGTGTTTTAAAACTCTTAATTCGTTTTTTGCTTTTATCTATTTTGTTGTTGGGGTTGATATATATATTCGATTACCGGAAGTAACGCTGTTAAGCATACAAACAGGCATTGATATTGCTTTTCAGATGTGCGTTCATTTGTGTAAAAAATGACATATCGTCAGTTCTTTCTTATTTTGTTTGTTTCATTTAACGTGCATGTTTTCTTTCTCAAAACAGCTGTAGCTTTTAACCGCTTAATTGCTTTGCCCGAGTGCCACTCGTGCATCGATTTATCGAACTTTGATAGTTGTAAGCTAAAAATAAAGCATTAATAATGATTTTAAATCAATATTAAAATTACTTCGAATGCATAGATAAGTCAAGTATTCAATGAATTTCGATTTCAATCAATATAAAAAAATATTCTCAAAATAGAAGATGCCATCTTATTAGATTGTAAAGAAAATAAACTGGTTAAAGGGTTAAACAGATTTAAAAGGAAATTTTCCCTCAATTGATAAAATGACTAACTTAAATTATTCTATTTAACTATAAAATCTTGAATTTTTCTTTTAAACAGCAAAGTAGCTATTTTCTAGGAATTTTCTGATTTTATTCAGATAAAGTGCAACACAATTATATAAAATCGAAATATTTGGATGTAAATGACTTTATTAGAGAAAGATGAATTCTATAATTTATAAAAGTATATTCTAAAACCAGTAAATAAAATTATATTATAAACGTCAATGCTAAAGATAAATTTACCACAATGTTTTGAAAGTTATCATTTCAACACATTATCAACTTATTTCATATGAATATCATGAACGAATGATGAAAACTTATTTATCGCATTTATGAGAAATAAACAGTTAAAGAAGTTAAGTGGTTAACGCAGTCAGTAAACACTTACATCTCATAAGTTTTTTTTTTATTATTATTATTTCAGCCACCAACTCTACAATTACTCAATAAGAAACTAGCTTCCCTTAAAAATCAGATCACTTAACCAATTGAGTTGTTAAAGTCAGCCCCATTATCTATTATCAATTGTTTCTAATTTTAAAAGAATCCTTCAGATTTTCAGCAAAATCAAACATTTTATTACAATAAAAACATATATCTTACGCACTCAGATTCATTCCTAACATCCTTAATCCGGCAAACAAAATGTTAAATTATGCGCATAGTAATCCTAACAGAATCTTCATTTCTATTTCTGGCAGTCAGATAAACGAGTAATGAGCACGGTATGAATTCCCATAATTCATTTTAACTATTCTGCCCTTTTCCTTTTTTTTCTGCAAGAATCTGATTGGCTGCCTAAATCAAGAAATTCTTTTCCACAAATCGTATGTAATTAAAAGATGAAGATCTCCTTTTCATAGCTGCATAACAAAAATGCGTATAATGATAATTATATTTGTTACCGCGAACATTTATATAAAGGCTACTGCTTGCATAACGTAGCATTGAGGATGAATTATAAATCACAGATTTCCATTGTAGGATTTTTATTTTTTATCTTCATTTGTGATGATATGGGAAGAAAAAAAGAACAATGTGCCACGAAATACAATCGCTGACATTGTATATAATTTATGTTTTCTTTTCGCAACATTAAAAGAAAAATCCTGCTCATGGATTATTACTACTGCTGCTTTAGTTTATTAAATATACTTGGCATTTCTACGGCTTCGTGAAGATTATGTGATTATGTTGCTGATAATAACAGCTAGTTTTTTGCGCCTCGCTTTCAGCTTAGTATTCAGTAATGAAAGAGCATTTATGAGAAATAAACGTTTTATGTGACGTTTTTAATAAGATATTTATAAATAAATAGCGAATAAAATATAAGAATTTTTGAAAATAGTGTGTTTTATGTGATGGTAATTGTATTAAAAACATCAGACGAAAATGGGGTGCTGTTCATTTGATTTTTGATTATAAGAACTAAAAAAAAAATCTTAATGAAATGTTTAGGGTTAAACTGTAAAGTTTAATGAATAAACGATCGAAATGTAATCACATGTAATCATTTTAAAGATTCAAACTGAAACTCGCTTAGATTATAAAAGAATTCCGGTTTGAAAAATAGAATATGTGATTTCTTTTAAAATGCTTTACTCTATTTATTTATATGCAAATGAATGCTTTCTACTCAAAATTAATCTAATCGCTTAATTAGATAATAATGTTTTTCCTGGTTTTTTTAAAAATATTTTTATCTAAATAAGAGCGATTAAGATAATTAAGCGAATTAAATTGTTTTTTTTCTTTCTTTTACTTCAATTTGATCGATTTTTTTTTAAAAAAATTCTATAGTCAAAGACTTAATTTTGTATTCTCCTAGTCATATATATTACTCAATTTGATCATTTAAAAAATCAGAAAAAAATCGGAAAAATCAAAATGAGATGTTAAGTGCGTTCGATTTAATATGACTCTAAATAATAAGCCTTAAAAAAAGAACATCTAGCGTTGCGTTTTCACATATTTTTCCCAAACAGAAGTAAGCCACTACTTATTGTCTTTTATAGCAGTAATAAATGGCGAATAGTTGTTAATTTTAGTTTTATGGCACAACAGATAGATCCTATCATGCTACGCTAGTCATATGTTAAGAAGAATGAACAAATGATCAATTAAATATAACTGTTAATAATATTATAATATATAACTGAGATTATATATATAAAAGAATGTGAAAGTTCAGTAGTCAGGTATAAATATCTTAAATAAATTAGAGTAATTTTCTGAGACAAGCAATATATTCAGTTTTGGTATTTGAATAAAATTAAATTTTGAATAGGAAAATTGTAATTATTTTTCATTTCATTAAAAAATTCTTAATGACTATTCTGCTTTCTTTTTGAATAAATTTTAACTGATTTAACTCCCAAATGTGCACTTTGAAAATCTTACGACAATGCGTTTAAATTGTATATAAACATAAATCCAAAGGCATTGGATACAAATGTTAATTTACCTTATGTAAAAGAGGCAGAAGGATAATAATTATAACTTCTCTTAGTGAAAAAATAATTTGACATTAAATTCTAGAAAACTTTTACTCATTTAATTAATTTCATTTAATTCATTAATTTAAATATTAACAATCTTTTTGAAAAAAGCTAAGGAAAATTCAGCTCCAATTTTGAAAAAAGGAATGGTTTAAATGTGAAAAGGCGAATGATGAAATGTGATTTCACAAAATTCTCGAAAATATCTTTACCAATATGTGAATTATTTCCCTGACTGATTATCTGACTTTCATGATTAGATTATAACATTAATTTGATTATTTTAATTAATTAAGTAATGATTATTTACATTGCGCTAGTATTACTATATCGGAATATCTTAAATTGCAGTGCAAATACAATGCTTTCAAAATTAACAAATTCCGAAAACTTTCAGGTCTAGAAATCCTTAAATATTATGATTTAAAGCATACACTTTTTACATAAATTTACAAATATCTATAGAATACATATTATTGTTAACGATCCGTTATAAATATCATAGAAAGTTATTTATCATAGTTTGTGCAATAATTTAAGTTAATTTAAAAGGCCTGATTACGATTTTGATAATCAATTGCAGTAATTGATTTTGATTATTGTTGCAAGAATTACTTTCATAAAAATTTTATATATTAAGGGATTTCGCAAATAAGTTTAAATTTGCAATTTGTAAATGTAAATATGCTGAATTCAAATATAGTAAAAAAAAAAAGAATCAGACCTTCATTTAGCGTGCTCCTGTAAAACTTCTTCGACATTGAAAACAGTTAGCTCAAAAGTAACAGGTACAAAAGGATGGGAATTGTAAATTGTGATTATATTATAATCTAGGACAGTGACTATTATGTCTAAAATCGTGGTTTAGGGTCCAAAGTCAAAAAAAAATTATTTTAATTTTTTCCCTTTTGTTGATAGTAAAGAAGTGTATCATCAAAAGTTATTGTAGTAGATAAACCAATAAAATTTCCTAGAAAAGTAAAATGAGAGATTTTTAATTTTTGAGAACATGCTTTCAAACATCCAGCATTTAATTGAATTTCTAAACTAATAATTTTTTAATCTGATAAATTCTTTTCTATTTCATTTGCTTGAAAGAAGAAAAACTATGAATTAATGAACGAGAATTATAAAAGCAAACAGATTTCCAATTCTTTAAAAAAATAAACTATAAATACATTATCCTGTAATTTAGAAATTGTAAATTGAAATCCATTTTGATGCAATATAATACGGTGATATTTATTTAGAATAATATTTCTTCAGAGTATAATGAATTAATTTATGAGTTATAATTATACAAATAAACATGGTTTACAAAGTAAATTCCTTACCCTGTCTGTTCAAAGTTTACTTAAAACACAAGAACTTGTAGCATCGAATTTTCAAATTTAATAATCAATGTCACTTCAAATTAACATTTTTTTAAAGTTAAGAAAAATTATATGAGCTTTATGATTGGTAATGATTAAGATATTAGACCAATAAAAAACTGATCATGCCATTCAGTCCCAAAAATACTTTAAAAAAATTTCAAATAGAAAATATTTACAGCATTTCGTACAAAAGACGTTTCGCTTAAACGAATTAAACTGAAAGACTTTGATTTAAATCTATCATACAAGAAAAGAGAAAATGGAGAAACATTAAAAAAAATTCTTAACATTAAATACAACTGCTTTTAATGTTAGAAATATAGCTATTACTAAAAAATTACCTATATATTCAGAATTAAGGAAATATGTTTTAGTAAATAGCAATTTCAGCTTTGTTAGTCTTAAAAATAGGCAAAATAATTCTACCAAATCAAAAATATTTTTGTACAGCTATTTTAAATGGCGTTTGTTTCGGAGAAAATATACTTTACGATAGAAAAACCGAAAAGATATAACTTATTTCGATATAACGACATTTATAATCGATTATTGTAAATTTAAGGGGACTCGGTACCAAAAAAGTTTTTTTCCACAATTTTTAATAAAATTATTAATTTTTTGTGATAGATAGATGTCAATTGTGTATAAAAAGAAATTTCTAAAATATTTTTCAAATTCAAAAGTTACAAATTTAAATATTTTAATTTTTTTAAAAAAATTGAACATTTTTTTTAAATGCTTCTTCTTCTGCAATTTTCAAAATATTCTCTCCAAATTTTTTTGAGGGGGACATCGCAATGCATGTAACAAAAATAGGGATCCGTTTTTTGATATCTATATTAGTTTGTGAGAAAAAAAATGTTTTACAAAATTTTGTGAAATTTTTTGGAAAATATCAGATTTTTTCACTTTGAACATTTTTAGAAAAAAATCTAATCAAAATTTTAACAAATCGATCCCTAATTCTATTAAGCATACATTTTAGAGTAAGCAGAAAAAAATTCATGCAATTACAATAAAATGTGATTGACTTTTAGCATTTTGTAGCAGACAAAATTTTGAAAAAAGGCAAACTGAGAAAAACAGCTTTAAAGTTTTCAACACAATAAAATAATAATAAAAAAAGCTCACATGAAGTTAGATTTTTTTCAGAACAATTATATGACATTTGTAAGTGTTAGGATACCAATTTTATTAATATACATTATTATCATATTTATTAATGAACATTACCATATATAGGAATTATAAAAAAATTAAGGAAAAAATTATAAAATTATCATTTTTTTTAATTCAATAAATTTTTTAGTAAAAATATTTATAAAATGATCTACAATTCTGTTTATCATATAAGCAATACTATACAGTAACAATTCAAGTCCATTTAATTAAAATTTAAATTAATTCAGTCATTTTGAAGTAGGTCAATTTTCTAGACAATGCTTGCCATAAAAAAACATATGTACAAAAATTTTCACTATGAAATAGTTTATATAAATACATAATATTTTTATTAATATATTATCATTCAAACATAATTCTATAAAACTTTTGTGTTAATCTGAGTCTTATAGATGAAATAATGGAAGCATAATTAACATAAGCAGTAACGACATATTTTAAAATGACCCCAAAAAATGTACAAAAAATTTATATAGCAAGGTAATATGGTGTATTATTATTCATAGCAAGGGAATGGGATTTCCTTTTAATGCGAGACATTTTCGAAACCAATTAAAAATCAGATAAGCAATAAATAAATTAAGTAGTCTTGAAAAAGACAGTTTTCCTTTCAAAGTGGTTATAATACAACCAAAGATAAATTCAATCAAAAACCTTAACGAAATCAGTAAAACTATAAATAAACAAGGATTTACTGTTACTGTTTCAAACTTTGCCTCTTTTTATTTCATGGAAAAAAAGAGAGGCTTGGTTTGGCTACTCGCACATGAAATATGTCGGATGTGAACACAGGAACTGGGCATGCCAGCTGATATCGCGTTAGACAAAATAGTTCCATATCTCATTAAATACTTGTCGAATTGTTTTAAATTTTTCAGAATAACAAGTCAAAGGTTCAAGGATCATTATTCACTAAAAATCAGAAAATCGACATTTTTATCGATTTTCCGAAATTTTGAGGTACCGAGTCCCCTTAAATACATCGGAACCAATCGGAGACAATTTTTGTACAAATTTAAGTATTCTTAACCGTGATAAGAGTAATTCAATAAAAATGTAAAGTTCAATAAACTGAAAATAGACCTTTTCATTTTAAATTACAGATAAAGAGAAAAATTGCATTAAAATGAAATAAGAGTGATTAACAACGCGAATTTGACTGTTTGAGAAAACAAATTACTTTTCAAGACCGGTTTGATTGAATATAAGGTATAACTGAAACATTTGCTCATATTATCTTCATTATAAAAAAAAATCACTATTATTACTCCTTTTCCATATTGAAGAATGGGGGAGGGAGATCAGTCTGAATGTGAAATTTTTGTTAATGATTACCATAGCAGTCACATCTTTTTCAAATAGAGAAAATTATTAATTAGACAGTTATATTTTGTAAAGATTATTTTTTGCCTTTAATGCATTAAATCATGGTTAAATATTAATGTGATAAAATTTAAAAAGAATATTCTATAATTATTTTCTTTAATCCTTCACATAAATATTACATTTTTCTAAGAATTATTTCACTCTTTAGAAAGAGGAAACTTAAATATTAATTTACTGATCTTGTATCAAATACGAATTCAATTTGAGAAAATCCTAACCTGTTAAATAAAACATAAACACATATTTGAACAAAATAAAAAAAAAGTTAAATAAAACTCTTCTAAACGCAAAACCCAATTTGGTTCAAAAGCTCTAAAAAATGTTTTTTTGAAGTAAAAAAAAAAGATAAAATGAAGTATAAACATACACCGACATGCACTTTACAAAATGTTTATGAAAGGGGCAATTTCAAATACTGTAGTTACCGAGCGAAAACAGTAGAAATGATCTTCCGAAAATTTTCTCGCAAACACCCCAAAATTCTCTAATAGAAATGCTAACCACCACCCTATCTGTAAAAAATTCTGAACCCTAGGTAAGGCCACGAATGCCTTGTATGATATTGAAGAACAATATTTGTGAAATATAAATATATTTTTGACTCAAAATTATCATTTTTACCGAATCTGCTGTGTAAACTTTTTCGATTAATTCCTAGCATGCACTTAATAAACATGAAACCGAAAATAGAAAATATAAGTCAGACGCTATTTTTTTGAGCCTGACGAAAATCAAAATTTGACCCAGAACTGCTTTTGTAATCACAAGGTCACATACTGAATTTCATTTATTTTAATAAATGAAATTGTGTTCTTATCGCGTTTACATGCAAATACAGACCACAGGTGGTCAACCTCTTATCCTATGCATTTGAAAGGAAATCTTCCTGTTAAAGGACGCTGAATTTTATTTATTTTTTTGTAGTTATTCATATTAGCTTGTATCCGAAAAGCTGAACCAATGGACTTAATCTGAATTCTATTTTTTGCATAATTTGATAGAAATCTAAAAGTTTGGGTAAAGATAGCTATTTTTTCTATTTAGCTCAAAACGTTACCGTGTTCACAGAAAGACTTTGGATTTTTTGACGATTACAATATTTTCTTTTCATAAAGAAGAAAGTAAAAATGCATTGAGCCTGAGAAAAAAACTGTTATTTTATGTATATTTTAAAATACATAAAAATGCGAGATGATAAAAAACGAGATTTTAAAAGGATCATAAATAGAATTCGTTGCTGTAGATTTAGTATGTTTCTTTTAACCAGTTTAATATGACAATGCAACACTTTTTTCGTGTATATAAATGTAAAAAAGTTATAAAATGTCTCTTACGGAATCTCATTTAGTTATTCAAGAGAGCATATTTCGACTTTTTGAAATCATACATAAAATTAATTTGCATTTTATTTTGGACCTCGAATCTCGAGCTCAAGTTTTTTACTGTTGCAATAACTTATTTTTGTATACTTCGTAAGGGAGAAAGAAATATAACATTGGTTTACCACTTATTCCGGTAACTTTTTAATAAAATTATTCATAAATTTAGTGCTAATATGAACGTATAAATTATCGATGTAACATTACTGACAATCGTCTCGATTAAAAAAAAACTGATCTTTTGCTCTTTCTAATATGTCCACCATTATAACTCTAGCTTGTTACAAATTCAGTTACAACCACTGCTATTTGGAGAACGTATTTCTCACTGCTTGTTAAACAATTTGTTGTGTCTTTTTGATTCAATCGCTTTCCATTTTACTATGAGAGAATACTTGCTGAAATCAACGCACATTCTTTTAAGACATTCAAGCTAGCCAGAAATTTTGTCTTCACAAGACATCCTTTTCCATTAAAATCATTACCAAAGCGTTTAATTCACATTAAATACTGCATTGTAAACATGAATTTTTAATTTAATTTTGAGATGCATCTCAGAAATAGAACCGTCATTTAAGGTTAAGCGTTACAATATTTTCATGAAACAAGGCTTCAACTCTCAAGAATATAAATGCGTCAACTGAGATTAAAATAATCTTAACTGATTCACTTGCAGTGAATTCAAAGGTGCTAAATTCTATTGTGTAGTAATATTAATAAAAAATAAAAGATTAAAATGAATTCCGCTGTGCATATTTCAGTGTATCGTGCCAGAACATCATTTCTTGAACGGCCAAGCACCACGTGCTCGTGCGAGTTAAATTATATTTTTTATTCATTTTAATGGTTTCATTGAATGAGTCGCTTTGATATTGCAAACGATTAAAAAAACTTTATCTCGCATTTACTGTTTAAAAATAATATCACATTTCCTATTTATTTCATTTCATATAATTACGGGCTCAAAATGACATTTTTCCAGGTTTTATTTTCTGTGGTCATTAACTTATTTTTTTTAATCAAAGCTTTCGTAAAAGCATTACCAAAAAATGGAAGAGTTTTTCAAAAGCTGATTCTTTAAGATGCTCGTGCAGATAATAAAATTTTTATTTTTCGCCTACGAATTTTTGCTGACGCCACAAACCTCATTCCTAAAACAACATCCTGTTCTGACATGATAATACACTCATAATTTCTTCCAAGATGACTCGCTCAACATTTGAAACTTCAGAACATTTCAAAGAGACAGGAAAAATTACTTTTCCGCGTTTTGAGCATCTTACAAATAAATATGGCTCTGTATTTAAAATTTTGTATATCAACAAAAAGAAACTTAAAAGCTTCAATATTTGATTTCCCTATCATAAAGAGCACTTCAGTTGATAAAATGTAAACTCTCTATATGGGAAATTCTCACGTATATTCACTAGATAAAAATTGCGGAACTAACCTGAAATACTACAACTCTGTGAAGGAATGATGAAATGTCTTTATATTAACATTCATCCATTCCAATGCTGGATAATTGATGATAAAGTAATAAACTAAAGTTTTGGTTTGGTGCATGTAAGTGCTTATATTTAAGGGCTTGTTTGTTTATTAAAGAAATTTGCTGATACCCGTATAAAAGAAACGCAAATCTATCAAAGTCTTCATAAAAATATGCTTTAGGTTACCTGGAATAGAAACTGAATATTTTGAGTACATTAGTTAATTAAGGGTGAAAATATTTGTAAAGTTCAAATTTCGGTTTAAAAAAAAGTAAAGCTAATAACAAACCATTAAATATAAAGCTTAGACTGTCATTTTGAATTTCGATATAATCGAAATAAATCTAAACGATTATTTGAATTTATAAAATTTATTTAACCTTTTATTTTCTGACGGTACTTAAAAGTACCATTTAAAGCTAGATTATATCTTCGTAATATTACTATTTTTTCTGTTGGTATTCTAAAGAACACGGAGAATGTAGCCCGAATAACAAGAACTTTATATAAGCTAAAAGTAGAAATTAAAAATATTTAATTAATAATTAAATTAATTAAGATATTTCTATTAATTGATTTTTTTATTGGGTTCCCTGAGATTATTCTGCAAAGAAACTTAACTACTGGGTGTAAAAATGAAGTTGAAAAATTGATGGCAACATAATTCGGTAAATAATGATGATTATATTTCAAACTGTGTCGAATAAAAAAATCTTTTTAAACTCGTGTGGAATCTCTAAGGTTGAAAAAAAAATTCTTACAAATAGGAAATGTTGAAAAAAAATGTTTACATATTTCTTCGTATTATCCAAAAAATTCAATGAAATAAAGTAGAAACTTTTGCTTCAAAATGGAAAGCGATTATAGGTAATCTTTTGAAAGTAGACTTAATGCATAATAACGTAGTGTAGCGTATTACCCTATGCGAAAAACTAAGAGTAAAATCATGAGGGCAGCTTTTAAGGGTAAAAGAAAAAAAACAAAAAAAACACCGCCACTTCTAAAGTTTAGTAAAGAAAAAAAGAGCAGTCAGTAAAAATATTGGTGTGAAAAATCAAACAAATGAATTATAGAAGTTAAATTCGTCCTTCCAAACCAAAATGTTGTTCTCTGTTTGAAGCGACTTAGAAACTTACTCGCTTATTTTATTCGTGATTCTGATGATTACGCTCAAGATTTCCGTTTATTAGTCTATAATAATCTTTATTTACAAAATATTAGAATGTTTCTTGAATAACATCACTTATTGATCAAATATTCTTGAATTCTTATTCTTCGTAAATAACATCATTTATTTACAAATTATTAGATAGTTTCTTGAATAACATCATCTGTTTACAAAATGTTAGACAGTTTCTTGAATAACACCCTCCTTGTCATTTCTGCCAACTTTGGAGTACTTCAATATTTATTTATAATGAAGGGTTTAACATTTGATATCAAATTATATTAGCTGTAAAAAAACTGACATGATTCAAGGAACAGCATATTAAACGCAAGGAAAAGCAATGAATAAAAAAACACATGAAATTCGCCCTGAAGGATTATAGCTACTATAGAATTGTTTGTAGGCATCTCACATTAAAATAAAACACTGAATATATTTCTGATTGAATTAAAATTCATCAAATAATTCACTATACTCTGTTTGTTTTTGTATAATTGCATTTAGAGGAGATAATTTTTTCTACGAAAAATGACTAATTTCATAATAGATCCTCTCATTAATTATTAATTAGTTTAATATAAAACTGCGAAAATATTCATTGAAGTTTACGATTTCTGTAACAGAAAATGCATTTTTATTAATTTTTATTCAGTTTATCTAAATAAGTGTATTGATTTTATTTAATAACAAAGTTTTTAGCATAAGTTTCGCCAGTATTATTTACTTAAATGAATGCCTTCTTCTCCAAAAAGCTAATTTTAAAATCTTTATTAGATTCAAGCGTAGTATTCGGTTTCACCATTTTAAATATATTAACAAAACAGAAAATTTGCATCATCTATACTGGATATAATTATTTGATAACTAAGAGTCAATGATTAAAATACCTAAATAAACGATAATGCTCCATTTTAGAAGCTCCGTTACAAAATTTTGACAAAATTCTTCATGGCAACTATGCAACTTCGATATTATTCTAGACTCCCAAGTAAGTTTCAACGCTAATAGCGATATGACAAAAATTTATTCCAGTTTTAAATAGTTACATTCACTTTAAGACAGGTTTGTTTATCTAAATCTCAAATCATTTAATAATTACTGGTGTACATATTTGTGTTTTCCAAATGCAAAAGAAGTATCAATAGTACTAATACACCAATAAAACTAATTTTATTAAATTACATCAAATCTTTGCTTTTATTAATTATCTTATTAAACAGTTATCTATGATATGCTTTTAAAATTAAAACAGTTATTTATGACATGATTTTTAAAAAATTTTAGGATGCTTTTCAAATAGTAAAAGAGAAAGTACATCAACTCTAGAATTCTTAAAAACAACATTAACTCATCAATTTACCTGCATCCTAAATTATATTTTTCTTTAAGTACTTTCTTTTTAATGAGATAACAATCAGGTTCTCTGCTCTTCAGGTGAAGCTGCTAGCTATTATTTATCTCACCATAACTTTAAATAATCCATTGTTATTTAATTTTATAAGGTGATAAGAAAAAGCTAGCGCATAACATTTTTGTTAAGTAAGACATTAAGTTTTCGTGTACTTTCATATTAAAAAGTCAATACATAAAAACACTAATTCAAGCATCTTAGTAAGTATACCAAGGATTATAAGTAAGTTGTATATCAAGAGTAACAAGTAACACAAATATAAGTTAACTAAATCAGTATCTATGGTTACAACTGAGTTAAAAATCACTGTGTAAAAATTTTATAGATTATAATCAATAATATTTTCAACCGATGGGTTTGATAACAAAGTTGACTTATTTATTAAGAGCCAGAATTTCATTAAAGGCTTTTTCAAAGGAGAACAAATACGATATTTAAAGTCAGAAAATAAAGCAAGTAAAATACCGGTTTTTTAGATGAGATTTGTATGTAGTCACGAGAGTTGCAACTTGATTCATTTGTTTTAGGAAATCACTATATTCGTTTTAAGTAACATATGGTTAATAAATACAGTAACCCTGCAGGCCCCCAGAAGAATTTTTTAAGACAACCTTATTGGAACACACTTTATCAGACAATTTGTGATGGAATATAATGTTTAAAAAAACTGACTATGTTTTCCCCCCTATTGATTCCACTAATTATATTTGTTTAATATAAATTTATATAGTGATTTATGTACTTATTTACACAGCATTATGATATTAGACACTTGTGTTATATGTCATCTATAATTTGTATTTTTTAATTAATTGCTGCAGTAAAAAATCGCTACCAGCTTATCTCGTTTATCTGAACAATTTTCAAATCTGTTCTGAAGACTTTTCTCCTAACATTAATCAGCAATTTTTTTAAATTAGTCAATGACTCTACTTTTAAAAACGATTTTTAAGGTTCACTATTAATTGTCTACAATCTAAAGGAAAATTTCTTATCGCCTGTTATCTCAGACAAATCTAAATAGATGAAAGAAAACAACATCGTTTAATATAGACCTTCTGCGAAGATATTACTTTCCTGGGATAAGGTTTCTTTGAGTCGAAATTATTAAATTACAAAGAGACAAAAACGACAAATATACAGAATCTAAAGGCTATTTAAATATCTGTAAAGCGAATGCCAAATAATGCTCTACTGATCTTTAAATATTTGGCATAAATCAAAATTATGTGATTATTTGCAAATTAATATTCATCTTGTGTCTTATAATGAAAATAAAACGTATTTTATTAGCTTTACATTTAAAGCCACGAAGGGTTTCTTTTAAAATTAATTTATACAGTAATCTTTTTACTTAATCAATAAAATATTTCACTCTTATTTTTAGGCTTTTCATTAAAATTAGCTTTAGCGACATAAAAAGAATAAAATGAAGAAGCCAAGAACAGTAATTTTCGAATGATGAAGGGTTATGAAAAAAGGAGGGGGGGGGGGGAAAGAAGCTGAAACACTTTTAAGTTAACGAAACACTCTAAAAATAAAAACATAGAGCTCTAAAATAAGCATTCTTCCCCAATCTCTCTCATCCTTCCCTTCTCATTCTTTTTCTTTTTTAAATGTATTTTCAGGAGCTAAAAAATTGAGGAATGCTTTAAGTTAATACACACTTTTTTCTCTTGAATTCTTTGAATTCTCTGCAGGAGTTATCATGAAAGATTAGGTGTTCTGTTTATTCAGTTTTTAAATATTTTTTTTTTATAAAAAAAGGTTTGCATATTTTGAATAATTTACAAAAAAATTTGAATTCGATCTCTAAAGTATCCATATTTCTTCTAAACCTACACTAAAATTAAATATAATAATTTAAATAAATTAAATAGTTAATTTTCAAAAAAAAAAAAAAAAAACCTCGCTAAGGATGTTAATGTTTTTATTTGATTGCTGCAATCACACTATTAAACCTTTATTGAATTCATTGAATATATATCATATAATATTGCACCGGTATGCAATTTTATTTTGGTGGGCTACTATTTTGAATATTTAGTTTTTCCTCTGTATATCTACCTGCGCTATTAGAGAAGGCCCTTACTATTAATTTTTATTGCTATAAAATGTTGAAGTTGGAGTTAAATAAGAGAGGGCCGCTTACCCTGTAGTCCGCGGATCCCTGAGTGGCCAGGGGGGTGATGGGCTGAGCGGCCTGCGACCGCTGATGGTACGGAAAATACGGCGAGTACGGTTGGTACATGACATCGGCGCAGCTCATGGTGCTGACGGCCCACGGCGCTCCACAACAAACATCCAAGGACCTTCGTCACACCAAACTCGAAATGCACGCGCTTTTCCCGGCGCAGCGGGCCACGTTTTCGGTGTGGTATTTCTCCCTTCCTCCGGGTCCAGGGGTTGCCGAGCTTGGCGCACTACACATGGCGCCAAATGTCCGCGTTGGCACTCACACGGACAGGCCGATTTTAAATCGATTTTTTTTAAAAAAATTCTTATAAATGCGATACGTAAATTTTCATCATTCGTTCATGATATTGATATGAAATAAGTTGATAAAGTGTTAAAACAATAACTTTAAAAAATGTGGTAAATTTATCTTTACCATTGACGATTATATAATTTTATTTTAAGATTTTAGAATATATTTATATAAATTATAGAATCCCTCTTTTTATACTAAATCATTAACATCTAAATATTTCGATTTTATATAATTGAGTTGCACTTTATCTGAATAAAATCAGAAAATTCCTAGAAAATAACTACTTAGCTGTTTAAAAGAAAAATTCAAGATTTTATAGTTAAATAGAATTATTTAGGTTAATAATTTTATCAATTGAGGGAAAATTTCATTTTAAATTTGTTTAAACCCTTAACCGGTTTATTTTCCTTACTATCTAATAAGATGACACTTTCTATTTTGGGAATATTTTCTTATTTTGATTCAAATGGAAATACATGGAATACTTGGCTTATCTACGTATTCGAAGTCATTTTACTATTGATTTATAATTGTTATGAATGATTTATTTTTTGTTTACAACTATCAAAATTCGATAAATCGATGCACGTATGGCGTACTGGCAAACCGGTTAAGCGGTTAATGCATCTTTTATTATCAAACTAAAAAATGTTAAACTGTAAACATTATTACCAAATCGCTTACATCGAATGTCATTAAATAATGATATCAGAATATCATTTCGAAGTTTAACCATTGCTTTATTTCAAACGGAATGTATATATACTCGAATGTATGGCTCACATATATCTAATGAAACCGAAAAGATTATCATAAAACACTCGCAAAAAAATTTCGATTTAACTCTTTCCAAATTTGAAGGATTAAAAAATAATTATCTATACTTCATGTTAGATAGTGTAAAAATTGACATTATGCTTTTAAAATTAAAAACCAAAAAATCAATTAAAATTATTTACTCAAATTAATTAATTAATTTGGGAAACCTTTGTATAGGTAAAATTTGAGATAAAAATGTTACTATTCTTAGCGCCTTTATCAAATTAATTTTTAATATAGCACTTTCAATAAGCAACTCGGGTTTCGATCATGTTTGTATATATTTGGTGAAAACAAATAAATCAAATTGAAGGTTACATAAAAATTCATTGAGAAAATTTTAATACAGTAATTATTGAGATAAATGAATTAGCTGACCGTTAAACATTTTCACTAGATCACTAAACATTACGATGACAGATACCATTATTTGCTTTCCTACGTTAATTTTCAAGAGGCGATTTAAATGTGCGACGACAATTGTAAACAAAACTCAACTTAAAAAAATGATGCAGCAAATGGAAATTAAATGTGCGACGACAATTGTAAACAAAACTCAATTTAAAAAATGATGCAGCAAATGGAAATTCAATCTTTTGAACTTCATCATCAGGGGGCATTCTTTTATTGATTTTATAAACAATTAAATCTCAATAAATGTGTAATGAAAGCATATTTTTGTTTCATTTTAATTGATTATAAATTGAAAAATTACAGAATAGATTACAAACTAAAGTTAGAAACCAGTTCTTTTTTTAATGTTTTTTTCCAAATTCTGTGCCAAGAAGAGCATTGAGCATTCGAAAACTGAACAAACTGCAGCTAGAAAAGCAGATTATTATAATAACAGTCATATCCATTTATACATGAACAACATCTAAGTTATTGCAAAATCAATTATTTACTGATCGTCATCAGCTACGCTTAATGTAGCTTTTTAGAAAGAATTAAAACGCAAATAAACAAATATGGTTTTTCATTGAGGAAGACTATATTATCCAAGAGAAAGAGGGTTAATCTTTGGGAACTATTGTTATAATATATAATTGATGAAGAGATTAGATGATATTGCTGTCAAGACATAATCGTGCGATTTCTGATCATTTCAAAGAACAGTTTTATTAGCTTCAAAGAAAGTTTCAGGCAATCAACGAAATCCACCCGTGGGGGGGGGGGGGCACCTCGTGATTAAGGATGAGATGCTTCCGGCATGGTGCTTGGATCTCTCCAACCTGGTGCACTAATAGTTGGGGGTAGACTCCTCCCATTAATGACGGGACGTACTTCCTATGAGAAGGATTGTAATGTGGCGGTGATGACCCTTAGAACTCAACCAACAATGTTGCCATAGTGGCGGTCCGATCATTCAGCCCTAGTGGTTTAAATCCGTGTGCCTGCGCGATGGGCCGAAGAGTCTGGTATAACTTCAGACAATGAATGGTTTTATTTATTTATTAATTTTTAATTCTAGCCTTTAAACTTAGATGCGAAATTGAGACAAAAGGAAAGCTATAATTTATTTGAAAAAAATTATTTATTAGAGCAATTTAATTAGAGAATCCAAGAAAAATATATTTCAATTAAAAGGATGCTCGAACTGTTTAGCTTTCTGTGGAGATATCGGAAAGGGTCGTGATTGATATTATTTTAAATTATAAATAGCTTCCAAAAAATATTAAGATTTACTGGATTGAAATTTGATTTTATTAGCATAGCTTTAATAAGCCAGATAAACACGTTAGAATTGATAAATAAAAACTATTTCCTGCCCAATTAATTACAGTTCGTGATTATAAATTCAGTCTTAATAAGCGTAATAAACCAATAGTATAAAATGAGTCATTTCAATTTTTTAATATTTATTGAGTAAATTGAATGCTGTGGTGGAATGTAGATTATTAGGATCCTTGCAAAAAGCAAAAGGACGCATCTTTCCAGGAACATATTTTTTAATAACCACACTCACACACTAAACAAAGCAAGATATTCACGAGCACAGCTTAACCGAACAGTATCATGTCTCCTACTCACAACCCTAATGAACTATGGAACTATGGGATGCGTACTTAATCACGCATCATCGTCTAGTATTCAAAAGAAAAGATTAGAGTAATGTAGTTGCTACAATGCTCTTTAAATAAAAATACATCAAAACCTTTAGAAGATTAAAAACGTTTTTTTATACATATAGCAGTGATATAAATATAATCATTATGCAATCGAAAAGTAACCCAGAAGCTAAAGATTTGAAACAAAGTACCACTTTTTTTGCAAGTATGAAAGAAAAAGATTTCAATGTTACATATTTTGGAATTAATTGTCTGTTATCTGTTGTGCTTTGAAATGGAAATGCTTTAGTTCTACTTTTGATACTTCGTACGATTATGCAAAGCTTGCGAAGCGAAGGTAAACCTTTCGATGGTGCATAGGTATAGCATTTTTAGCCTCTCATTAGATTTAACTTTAAAATTCAACGCATTCACATTGATATTTTGTATTCCTGTCGTATCTTTATTCCCGCGGCATTAATAACCTCCCTTTCGCTATTCTTTACTGCGCTACCGAAAAGGAAATTACGAATGATTCCCATTGAATAAATGCATCCAATTATGTTTCAAAAGATTTAATTATGCTATTACAAAAAAAAAATTAGCCTACCTCATCAGCTATGTTCGTGATTTATTTAATAATGACGCATTTATCAAAAGAATTTTCTCAATTATTGCACGGTTTCTTTGAATTCATTAGTAATTTTTATTTATTTGATATTTTATTTTCGGTGTTATAATTGATTTTGGCATTGAACATGACTTCTCAAGAAAGTTAAATAAAAAATAAAATAGTTACATGACTGAATTGTTGAACTTCATCTCATTTCAGCTTTACCTTTAGAACCACTTGGCTCATTAAAATAATCACAGACAATAATTTTTAAAACCTTCAGAAAGTAATTTACGCATTTATAACGATTATACGAAATGATGCTCTAAATTTCTTTTAAAAACATTCTTCCAAAATATTTCAACAGATGGTGATATTATCAAAGCAATAAAAGGACTTATCGGCTTAGTTCTAAAGCTTTGAAGGTAGTTATTTAAATTTTGTAGAAAAGAAAGAGATTCTTTTTAGAATTTAATGGCAGTGTGAACCGCTACTCAAGTTTTTAATCAATTAATTTTATTTTAAATTAACGCCAATGGCGGCCTATTAGTTCGACAGCCCTATTAGTTGTATTTAATTTAAACCTTTTATGTTTAATTTGAGGCTTGTGATTCCGGTAAAGAAAGTATTTTCTAACAAGAAATTGTGATAGACCTTTAGCTTTGATAATTAAATAGCCTAATTCACACTCTTTTATTGAATAAACGAACTTTTAAAGTCTTAGGGTCTTATAAGGCCATTAAAAATTTAATTATCTGATTCTCAATCTTTTAAAAGCACGCTTTATTTCGGAATACTGTGATTTTACTTTTATGTTAAAATAACAAATACTATCTTTCTTCTTCAGTTTTCAGCAATGGAAAAACACCACCGATTAAATGTTCGAGAAAACAATGAAAAGAATTTGTTTTTCGGCTCAACAATGGCAAGCATTTTTGAAATTTATTTTTCAAAAAAATGCCAAACAGCGGGAATGAAATTTCCTACATAAATTAATATCGTTGAAAACTTCTTCTTTTTTTTCTTTTTTTTACTTTAAAACTTTTTTCAAAACGATTTTTAATTAATGATATTTTTAAAAAAATCCCAGAAAATTTGAAAAATCTAGCTTAGTTTTTAATTCATTGAATTCCTAAGTAGAATATTAAAAGGCATTAACATTATTCACATCTTATTTGTGCCAGAATCGGTAATTGTATGTTAACTAATCAGGTAGAATGCCAAGAATCAAAAACAGAAATATAGATTACTTCAGCCGTAGTCTATATTTATGTGATAAGATTTTCTGCACAAATGCAAATTTTTCTCTTAAATATTTAAAAAAATCATTTTTTTTTTATAAAAATCAGATTTTTTTACAATTTTTAATTTTTTTTTTTTGTTTTTTGTTTTTTTTGTTTCTGCCAATTAATCTGTACTGCACCCGTCTTACTTACTCTTAACATATGAATATATGTATCTCAACAGTGAATAAAAACTACAATTCTGGTAAATCGATAAGATCTAAAGACAATTCATTTATGTAATGGATATTTGTACTTCATTTAAGGAAGCTCTGATTTTTAAAAAATAATAATAAGTTAAATACTACAGCGAATAAAACCTAGAAAAATGTCATTTTGAGCACGTGATTATATGAGAGGAAATAAACAGGAGATGTGATATTTCTTTTAAACAATCAACGCGAGACAAAGTTTTTTTGGGTCGTTTGCAATGCCAAAGTGACTCATTCAATGAAACCATTAAAATGAATAAAAAAAATCATTTAACTTGCACGAGCACGTGGTGCTTGTCCGTTCAAGAAATGATGCTATGACGTGATACACTGAAATACGCATAACGGATTGCAATTTTTAATCTCATTTTTTGTATTTATTTAGTAAGATATATGGAAATGGTGGTGTTTATTAATTGTTGTTTTTTCTCGAGTTATCAATTGCTCTATATGAATAATTGCTTTTGTGTAACGATGGCATTCTGGTTCGATTTATTCCTTTAGATTCACATTTTAAAAGAGAATTAAAGCCGTTGCCTAAATTTTAAGTAAAATGCTTTGAGTCGTACCAGATAAGACTTAAGGATCTCTTGCATAACTAAAGATACATATTTGGAAAGATAATATATATTTTTTTATTTCTATAAGTAATGAAGAATTTATTTCTTCCTTAAGGTTAGAAAATTTATGAAGTGGTAATAAATATGGCAAAACATTACTTCAATACTTGGAAACAAGAAGATATGGAAAAACCTATAGTAAAATTACACATTGGCGATATGAATTTTTATGAAAGATATATAAAGAATAATATTCCTAACCTGCAAGGCAGTTTATCTTATAAAATACGGCAGACTTAAAAATATTTACTAAATAAAATTCAAATCATGGGACGAGATCTATGCACTGATAGGTACGAACGGATTAAGAATTATTTTTGTGATTTTTGTAGACACCAAATATTATTGCTAAAGAGCAATTGTTATAAAGAATAGTAAATTAAGGAATTTTCGCTTCGGTTTCTTAACATGCTTGTTTTAAAACATGGCTTTCTTAAATTGTATCGAAGTTTTTATTTGAGGATTTATTTATTTCACTCGACAGGCCATATATATTTTGAACTTCTGTAATAAATAGCCGCGATATTCTTAGAAGCTATGAAAAATTAATAATTTCTAAACATTTCCTACAAAAGGTTACGACTTAAGATATGCTGCTAAATTCGTGATGAATTTTTGTGGAAAATTTTCGGTAATAGTTAGCTTTTTCAATTTTTGCATTAAAAAAATTCTAAAAAATGTGTATAAAACGAAAATATATCAGCTAAGTAAAGAAGTTTCTTAAAAAAATTGGAAAAAAATGCCCTTTTTTTAGCTAGGAAAAAGTACAAAGCAAAAATCTTCTAACTTAGAGGTTTATCACATTTTTCTAGATCTTTCAGATAGCTTAAGAATTGTATTATCTGGACTCCAAACTAAAAAATATAAGCTTTACTTCAATCTAATCTTTAAACATTGAAATTCGGCTGATAAATAATATGATTATTTTGTATTTTGAAAATTAAAACAATTATAAACTATTTCTAAATGAATAGATTACTTGTGCTCTAATTCAAAAACAGAAGAAGCTTTTGAGAAATTATTATACCAAATCTGAACAAAAAATATGCATTAGATTTTAATTAATGAACTCAATCAAACATTAAAATTTTAGAAAATAGCTAGCATCTAAATTTATAAAATAGATTTAAACAGTATGTAAATGCAACTAAACTCTCTTTAATTTCCAAAAAAATTAGATATTCATGGAACAATTTTCGAACAATATTCATATATTTAATATTCAATATTTATAAAGAAGCCTGTTCAAACACTAAAAACATCTAATTAAAAACTTCTAATTTGACCAAAAAAATGACTTTTTAGATTAGCCATATAGCTTAAGCAACTTTACTCTATTTTGGCATAAAAAAAGACAAAAAAATCAATATACTCGACTACATCGCTTTTCTTAAGAACAAGAAATTTCAAGACTGACGTATAAATTAATATCATAAATTCGGAATCTTCTAATTTAGATCTGAATATTAATTTTCTTCAAGAGTTTATGCTTTGAAGCAGTTATCTTATTTAATGAGCATCCGCAATTCCTAACCGAACATCCACGAAACTCAATCTTAATGTGAATTATTTATAAGGAAACATTAATTTTGTTGAGAATAATTAAATGTATTATGTTATAGTTGTTACTAATTGCACTTGCCATGGAGAAGCCCGTTGACGGCCGTCAAAGATTTTAAGCCATATGAGCGTCTCTTGTTTTGGAAGTAGACCCAACTAGGACCAAGAGTATGACTTTAGCTAAGCATTCATCACATTCTCTTGCACAGCCCCTTTTTACAGGGGGCACAGTCATACATCTCACAGATAGCACACAGAAGAACAACCATGCCCGAATCGAGAGTCCCAGAACACGAGGAAGACGCGCTACCTCTGAGCAAGAGAGCCGGCATTTAATTACGAAATACTTAATAACGTAATTATGTACTATGTAAAATCAGGACAAAAGTTTTTAAAAAGAAATATATGAACAAAATAAAATTAAAATTGTAATGCTGAAAAAAATTTCTATTTTTTCAGTCTTATCTCTTTATTAGAAAAAGCTGTTAGTGTTCTTCATTAAAAAATATTATTTCAAATGGAAAAAACGCAATTTTCAAATTTCAAGATTTATTCTATGCACATCCAACGACACATTACAAGAATACAAATTCCAGAAGTCTAGTAATTTGTGAAGTAATAAGATGGATAAAATGAAAGAATTGGTTTATTGGTTGGGTGTCGCTATGGAGCAAACGTCTCATCGTCTAAGATAGAAGAGAGGTCTTCATTATTTATAACCGTTTGAGTAAAACATTTTCAATTTTTATTTATGCTTACTCACTGTATTGTGTTTTGATTACCCTTCTTCCAATCGAACTAAAGTAATTCTTATTATCATGTCAGAACATGACGTTATTTTGGGAATGAGCAACAAAAAAACGTAGGAAAAAAATAAACATTTTAATACGTAGACGAAAAATAAAAATTTTATTATCTGCACGAGAATCTCAAAAAAGCAGCTTTTAATAACGTGTTGCCATCACATTTACGAAAGATCTGATTTAAAAAAAATGAGTTAAAACTACAGCAAATAAAAACCACAAAAATGTCATTTTGAGCACGCGATTGTATGAAATGAAATAAATAGGAAAGGTGATATTTTTTTTTCAAACAATAAATGCGAGACAAAGTTTTTTGTGAGCGTTGGCAAAACTGATGTGACTCATTCGATGAAACTATTAAAATGAACAAAAATGTAATCTAACTCACACGAGAACGTGGTGCTTGGCCGTTCAAGAAATGATGTTCTGACATGTTGCATTGAAATATGTATAGCAGATTTCATTTTTTTTTTTTACATTAAGATCACGAACTAATTTATGAAAAGAAACTGAAAAAGACTAATGTTTTATATTAGATTTGAGTATCACATAGATATTTGTTTGAATATTCTGAGAAGGCCACTTTTCGCCGGTTCTATCTCACTAAAAGGTGACACGCAGAAAGATGTGCCATTTCCGGAATTTACTTTATTGTTAAATGTAAACATCTCCTCCTTTTCTCTTTCTTCTCACCCCCATTTTGCCAAGATCAGCTTAACAAATTGCTCAATCTAAGAATGGGCAATGCTAAAGATAACGGTCGGCCACAACAAATCCTGTTGATACTGCTACGTTCAGTGGTGGCGGGCTGGTTGGCTAATTACAACAAGAACAACCCTATTCTCCCGAATTAAACCCATCATAACGCTAGCACAAAAGAGTGGAGGGTCTGTTGGCAAACAATATCAAATTGAGTACTTCCAAAATAAACAGGAGCAAGAAATAACTTACTGGAACATTCTTCTGGGTGAAAACTGGGCGTATTTGTACAAAACAAAGAACGAAAATCAAACTGTTGCACTAAACTTGTTCACAGCGGATCGTAAGTAAAATAGGAAGCAGTGAATTTTACTTGCGAACCATTTAAAACTGGACATGCAGGTCCTGTTCTAAATGGATTGTTCTCATCGCGTATTTTTATAACACGTAACTTGATTTTTGCTTTGTGCTTCATTTATTTTTATATCCCCATTTATTCAATATAAGGAGAGTGAGTATAATCATCAAAATTTCGGACTCGATTTTCGATATTGACGAGTTTTTACTTCTTAGAACTAACTCTATGCTCGTAAAACGCATTTCTGAAATTTTTTTCTCTTTCTACAAGGATAACTCAAAGCCGCAGTGGAATTTCATAAATAGTTTTTATAAAAATGTGTATATTTCTATTAAATTGTGAATGAAATAAAATCCGAGTCAGCCGGTCTGTCCAACAATCCGGTTATAAACTGACACAATATCTTCAACGCGAAAGAATAAAATCTGGTAACATAAATTTAATATTTAAAGTGAAGATTTTGTGTTAAATCTGGAATCAAACCATCAGAGTTAGCGGCCAGTCAATTTGTACCTTTAAAAGCATGTAAATGAGATACTGCTCACTGTCATGATTTAAATATAAGAAATTAATAGCTGATCTTGTAACTTTAACTGAAAAGTTCTGTGTAAAATGTTGGTTTCAAAATGTCGAGAAAAAGGTGCCCAAAATTCATATTTAATTTTCAGATACTTGTTTATTAAACACAGCGATTTATCACCAAAAAAAAGCGCCTTATTATGCCCTTCCGTAACTATTGATGTCTAATAACCTTCGTTTAATAATATTTTTTGTGAGCATTTAGAAAACCCCCATGCACCTCTATGTATCACATGGGATATACAACACATTACAGTATTCAAAACATTAAATATAGAAATTACAGACAATACAGACAGAGGACA
The DNA here is from genome assembly GCA_026289955.1 of Argiope argentata. NCBI lineage: Eukaryota > Metazoa > Arthropoda > Arachnida > Araneae > Araneidae > Argiope > Argiope argentata. The sequence goes on along the minus strand of JAOUZG010000631.1, from coordinate 246,058 downwards.
ACCATGCCCGAACCAGGACTCGAACCCAGAACATCGACGTTTAATAATATGCAAGCAAATTTATGAGAAAGTATGCGAAAAAGTTTTGGAAGGCCATTCTTACGAGTTCTGAAATAACGAGAATATCATTTACGGGCTTGCTAATTGAAAGTAAATGCAAAAATAATTTTTCTTTTATTATTATAATGATTTGGGAAAGAATTCATGCGCACGAAAAAACAACAACAACGTAGAATTAATAATATTTCATAAGAAAACAATTTTACAATGTGCTGTCTCCTTATTTTTATTATTATGATTGGTTTCTTCACTTTTTAAATAGAATTCCTTTTAATTATTCTAAATTGATTTGCTACATTTAACTAAAATTCTATTTGAATATTATGTGACTTCTTTTTCTTAATACTGCAAACTACTTGTGTTTTTTGTAAACACACTTAAATTCTCAGCACGCAATCTAAAAATCTTAATAGTAAATTGAGTATAGAATAGCCAAAGGGAATCGATATCATTTTTACTTATCCTCGATAATATCGGATTTATTTATCTCATTTATTAAACAGAAATAGATTACATGGAAATTACTTTTTGACAATGCATTCGGATCAGCTCTTGTATAGAATTATTTCCCACAATAAGTACTCAATAATTACATTAGCCTAGAAATCGCCAAAAGAAGCGCTCTCCTTGCCAATCGGACACACGACCGCCACTTCCGAAGTTGTGAAGAGCCGTTGATCTGTGAAGGGAGAAGGTGGGCGTACCTCGGACCACGCCCCTCCCCGCACTGCTGCCTGCAGCCAATGGGAGGCGTCGGAATCAGCGAAGCGTGTACGTGAGTGGACGGGGGAATGCGAGGAATGGCTTCATCACAAGCGGAGGGACGGTTAATGGACATTTCTGGGATGCCGCAGTGGAGAGGGGAGGGGGGGCTATTTGTTTGTTGTGACGGGGGCTGATTAACCGGAGAGGAGAGACTCGCTGTGACCTTCATTAATTTATCGTGCGAAATATTCATTCATTGTCCTCAGTCATTTGCATCTGAGGAAGAAAAGTTATTCTTAGAGTAGCAGATACATCGCTTGAAGAGTTAACAGTTTATAAATAGACTTAAATGCCCATACATTGACTCATGGATTTCAAAATAGATACGGCGGACTATCTGTTATCATGTACAACGGTTCAGTCTAAATGTAATAATTAACATTTCTAAGAGATGAAAGTTGATTAAAAAAACCAATTCCTCCTTTATTAATTCGAATTATTCATATCTATAACTTTATTTTCGGAATAAAGAGAATCAAATAGGGTATTCGGCATTTGGATGGATTTTTAGCAAAGGTTGGAAATGATTTTTTTTCTGCGGAAAATAAATTTCTAAATTTATTTTAGTTACATTTTTTTAAGCCATAGTTTTAAAAGGACCCAAAAATTGATATGATTATTGAGATCGGCAATAGTTACAACGAAAAAAAAAATAATGTCGCAAAAATAAATAAGCTTTATTAAACTAAAAACTTTTTTCGAATACCTAAGTAAATTATTTAAATTTGATAGAAATAGCTTTGATTTCAGAAATTCTAAATGATGAATATATATAATAATTCTAAATGATGAATAACGATTATTCAGTGTGGTCAGATAAAATCAATTTTTTATTAATTGCAATTACTTTAAATTTCATTTATTTTTTAAACTAAGGTTTTAATTTAGAAATCGAACAACGTTTTCTCTTGTTTTTTTCCTTGACTACTTTTTTCCCACACGAAAATTGTGAGAAAATAATGTGAATTTTTAAATGAAATTTTATTTTGAAAAGTCTGTATCTACAAATCTAAAATGTCTGATTACACCAGAAGAATCGTAATATATAAGGTATAATAATTTTAAATATTAACTATTAAAATAAATAATCAGGGGGCTCTAGAATATTTATATTGAAAAAAAAAAACCCTCATACATAAACTGGCAACACGCTGCTAAAAAGAATTAAGAACGAGAGAGAGAAAAAAGAAAAGAAGAAAAAAAGAAAAAGAAATATTGCGTGTGTGTGTGTGTGTGTGTGTGTGTGTGTGTGTGTGTGTGTGTGTAAAAATAAGCAGAAATAAGTTCAGAGTAAGATAATTCAAAAATTAAATGATTTATATGAATCAAATTTGGTATAAATTTTTTTTGATTATGTGTTCAGTTCTGAGTCAAGTTTTTCTTACAATCAATTGAAAAAATAAAAAAAATTGTCTCTAAAATACAATTTTGACTTTTGGATATTCTTAACTACATGACAATGGATGACTTGATAAATTCAGTAAAGATACTAAATTCATGTCAAAGGTTATTCCATTATTACTCTACGCCAATGCCATGTAAAGCATTATCTGGCACGATAATTTTATTGGAATGCATACAAGAAAGTGTAGAGATTACACTCGATGCTTTCAAACAAATCTCCAAGTTTCAGATCACTGAGAGTTCAAAAAATACATCTTTTTAATTAAATATGTCTATCTATGAACACAATAACCTAAAAAAACTTTGACTTAGACCAGTGAAATTTAGTACTTATTCTTAAAATCAAATTTGTATATTTCTATAAAATTCTAAACTAAATCCCTTTTTAAAAATTCTGTCCGTTTGGTAGTCAGTGAGCAAATGAATATGATAACTGCAAAAAGAAAAGAGTTTGGTTGGTAGCATCTAGTGCACAGGCTTTATATCTATAATGCAAATCCATATAAAGCCAAATCTACCAGGAAGTTGAGAATCTGTTTGTCAACTTTTGCATGCATGTTAATACGATAATTCAATGAAATGTAATCTTATGACTACAATCGTCGGAACAAAAAGTAGAAAAGAAAGTTTCCAAAATGCACTTTGGATTTTCCGGTCCTTGAATATAAAAGCATATCAGTCATTAATAAAATCAAGAAAGATCACAAGCGAATTATTGATTGCAAGTCCAATCAAAGATCGATTTTTACTAACCATTATTCCAGATTTGGGTGTCTTTAATATACTGCGAAGAGACGCAGCTCTCATGCGAGTGTGAAAATAAAAATATAAGCATCTGTGGTGCTCATGGCCTTACCTTACATCTACAATTTTATGCTAGGTAGGGGGATAAGGCATTTATTAGAAAACATACGAGACCATGTCAGGCAAACACCCTCGCTCGTTATCCAGAAAACACAAATAGTCAAAAATTGATGAATGCAATGGGATGATACGCGAATTTGATTTAAATGGCTTACATTTTTTCTTATTCAGGAAATCGTCTTCATTTAAAAAGTTCCTACTATTATTCTAACTTAAGGTCGCATACTTTTAACATGACAGCGTTGATAGATTGCCGTAGCACTGTTAAGTTGCATCACTCGACATGCACGATGAAAAATTATACAAAATGCTCTACGAACCATAGTTATCATGTAGTTGCTCCTTGATTTACAAGTTTCTAATGAAACATAATTCTAACGTTTACATTCGGTAACTTCGAAGCATATTATAGCAAAATATCCAATTTTTTACCACTCGAAAATTTTAAGAAATACATTTTTCAGTGGAGTCAGTTTTTTTTCTGCCACAATTTTTCTTTAATATTAGCAAATTTTAAATGTTTCATTTTTATTTTCAGCAATTCGTTTCTTTCCCTTAAAAACTACATTTATATGGAAGCTCTTTCAATGATATTAAATTTATTCTTTAGTGTGTGTGTGCGTATGTGCACTTGATATCGTATTACAAAGAATTAATAGGAAAATTCGTAATTTCTAATTAAATAAAAATTAAGAACCAAAAATTAAGGTAATTTTTATTATACTAACTTAAAGTAAATATTTCCTGAGCCAAAACTATTAAAATAGAGACATAATATATTTAGAAAATGCTAATGCTGTTACATCTAAAAAAAACAAATTAATTTATCTAAATCAAAAGTAAATAATACGCAAAATAAAATTTAAGGTCCCTAATTACAAATTATAATGTGAGAACATTATTATTTTTAAGTCACTATTTGTCTTCATTAATTTAAGTCATTAACTAGTTTGAACCGGTTAAAAAATATATGTATTGATAATTATTTTTAATTTTAATTTTTCTAGCTAGCAAATAAAGTTGTAGAGCTCGACCAATTTTGAGAGGAAATAACAGCTATGATGTCATTGTTCTACTTCAACCTTTTGAAAACGCTGCTGATGTGAAGAAGCATACGTAATAATAAAGCGATAATGGTAAAAGCAGGTCAAAATTTTAAAAACGCACCTACTTTCTTAGAAGCATACATAATAATCAATACTGATAAAAGCAAGTAAAAAAAATTCTTCAACCGATAAATTCTGGGGGCCCATAATCTTTATTTTTCATCCATAAATTTCGGAGACATCAAAACCCCCAAATCAAAACAATATCATATTCTCACATGATAATAAATATTCAGTTTAAAAGGAAAGAGGAATTAAATGGCATAAAAAGAAAGGGAATAAGGAGTCCTGCCAGAAAACTTTATCAAGGGTCACCTTCACGAAAATTCCTTGATTTGAATTCCTGCCCTAGGAATTCTAATTAAATAGAATATTAGACAAAGATTTATTGAGAGCAAAATTAAAAAATCCCTCTAATTAAAATTTTAAAAAATAATGGGAGGACAGAAAAATCAATCATAAACGATAAGGATAGAAAAATAAATCCTAATCAATCTGGTAATGATAGAATAATAAATCATTACCATGCTACGATGCTCTAAACTGAAGGTACAGATATCTTTTTTAATTAATTAATTAATTAATTTTTATCTTATTATTGAAAATAATTCCTGAGATTCATATTATTGGGAATGTATTTTAAGAAGCATTGAATATTTGAAGTATTTTTAGACTCTATACAATTGTAGACTAAAATTGAACAGATTGTATTTCACGAGGAATTGCTTTGAATGAAATATAATTTTTAAAACTTTTATTTATATGTTGTTGTTATTGTTACAAATGACACTTGCCATAGGCAAACGGGCCATCACCGAATTTAAGCCGATTGAGCGTCTCTTGCTTTTCAGTATCGCCAACTCGGGCCAAGAGTACGACTTAGCTATTTCATGCATCAAATTCGCTTGCATGAACACATTCGCTTGCACCCCTTTTTACAGAGGGGGTAGCACAATGACACACCTCAGGGATAAAACACAGAAAAACAACCATGTCCGAACCGGGACTCAAACCCAGAATGCCCGGATCGCGGGGAAGATCCCCTAATCCAGGTCGATGGCTAGTTATCTGTATTTTTTAGAAGTGATGTAAATAAAAATTAAATTATAAATTACCACCCTATTTACTTCTTTTTCCCAATCATTGAAGTGAATTTCCTACAAAAATAAG
>JAOUZG010000631.1:194150-205689 GCA_026289955.1 Argiope argentata | reverse complement strand
GCTTGATTGGTTTGGCGAAAGGAATAGTCTAGTAGCCGCTAGATTGTGCGCGTTGTTTTGAGAATTTTCACGAGATTCAGGTGCACGCGCTTTTCGGCTATATAAGGACGAATAGCCGGAGCGAGTAGTTAGTTAGGATCCAAGCTAGGGCCAGTTCTTTTTTCTATTTTCATAAATGACATCCCGAAACAATTCAATACCATATTATGCATGTACGCAGATGATACTGCAATACTAGCGCGCAACAACAATCCAAATTACATTACAATAGCTCTTAATAGACATATTAAATCTCTTGAGGACTGGTTCTCCAAGTGGAAAATTGTAATTAATGCGTCAAAAACTGAAGCTATTTATTTTAGTAGACATAAAGCTAAGAAATTCCGCCCCCTTCAAATTAAAAATCAAACTATCCCGTGGTCTCAGGAATGTAAATATTTAGGAGTCATTTTAGACAGTAAACTAACTTGGAAGCCCCACTTTAATTATCTAATCAACAAGTTTCGAGACCTAACTCGTAAATTATATCCCTTAATCTCTCGAGGCTCCAAAATGACTAGGAAAAATAAAATACTTATTTACACCGCCTATTTGCGTCCAGTAATTACATATGCTTGCCCAGTGTGGGGTTATGCGCCTAAATCAAACCTAATCTTAGTTGAAAGACTGCAAACCAGATTTCTCCGAAACATCTGCAAAATGCAATGGTATATGCCAAGCAAAAACATGTACCTTGCATTAGATTATTCCCCACTGAAAAAATTTATTAAAAAACTTGCGGAAAAATTTTTTGTTGACCTAGAAAAAAGTAAAAACGAAGCCATCCTAAATATCCCCAGATACACGCCGAACCTTAAAATCAGAAGACCCAGAAATATCTTACTTTAACTTTACTTCATTACCAAATTATTCTAATTTAATTTTTTTTTCTTCTCATATCTAAAACTTAACTTCATGATGATAAAGTTCCCTCCTTCAGTAATAAGTCTAAAGTTCCCACAAGGTGCATAACTCCACGCTCACCACTCCTAAATAGCCAATCAAAACCCGTCCTGACTCTCGCCACCTCACTCACCCCTACTCTCTAACAGCTACTATAAAAGTTCCTCCAGCATTTTTCCAGTCCACTTCGAAGATGACCACGGCAGTAAATGATCGCAACGAGGAAGCACTACAGCCATGACCGGGGATAAGCCCCTGCCGGGGCTAGGTGCCCCAAGAAATGAACCACCGTAGCGAGTAGTTAGTTGAGAGTTTGCTCTGAAATAAAAATCGTCTCGCTGGACTAAAGGATTTGTGAGCTGTGTTTGCGTTTGCTGTTAACGCTGTGTTATTGAGCTCGCTGTGATTAATTGTTGCAGTGATATACGATAGCTGTTTTGTAGTCTGTTTTTATCGTGCGTAAGACTTGAATTTACGCTGTAATTGACTGTTGACTGCTGAATTGTACTTATCTAAAATTTTTACTTTATCAATTATCCTGTAAATAACTGTAAATAGCTGTAAATAAATTTGTTTGTGTTGTCCTCAAATAAAGTCCATTCAATCGAAACCCGCTACGCTAAAAACGTAACAACTGGTGTCAGAAGTGGGGTTGAGTGGTGAAAACTAGAGCGATGGAGGAAGCAGAGAAAACAAAATTCGAACAACTTTTAGCTTTCATTAAAGAAATGGAGAAGGAGATAGAACAGAAGATAGATCAAGGCCAAGAGAATATGGAGAAGAAGATAGAAAAAGGCCAAGAGAATATGGAGAAGAAGATAGAACAAGGCCAAGAGAATATGGAGAAGAAGATAGAACAAGGCCAAGCGAATATTATCGAAGTAATCAACAACAAAGTGGATGCTTTGGCGGAAAAGGTTCAAAAGAACGATGCAAAGATTCGTAGCATTCAACAGAGTTTTGAAGAGAAATTTGAAAAAGTGGACGAAAAGTTTAAAACATTTGAACAAGAAATGGAGAGGAAGGTCGAAGAAAAATTTAAGAGAATGGAAAGTGCACAGATAAAAACTGAAAACCAATCCTCGAATGTTCGAGAGCCCAAAATATCTCAACATGGACCTGCTATTCCTAAATAAAGCATTAAAGTTTCCACGTACGACGGAAAAACATCTTGGCAAGTTTATAAGACTCAATTCTCCATCGTCGCAGAAGCCAATGGTTGGGATCCAGTCACGAAGGCTCGTCAACTGGCTGCATCACTACGGGCTGAAGCTGCTGATATTTTGAGAACTGTTACCGAAGATCAACATCTGGAATTTGAAGCTCTTTCAAACGCTCTGGAGTTGCGCTTCGGAGAAAAGTGCCTCAAGGACTATAGCCGTCTTCAGTTAAAGACCCGGCAACAATGATCGAATGAAAGCCTGCAAGAGCTTGCAGCAGATGTTGAGAGGCTCTCCCATCTTGCCTTCTCCGACTGTCCTGCCGAGGTACGGGAAACACTGGCCCTGCAGTATTTCATAGACGGTGTGAGGGATCCAGAGATACAAAAGTCACCGCGAATGGCTGAATTGAAGGACTTGAAATCAGCCTTGGTTTACTCAATGAAATTTGAAGCAGCTCAGCAAGCTTCACGGAGGGATCGCCACTCAGTAAGAGGTGCTACGGTTCAAGATGCATCAGACTCTTCGATGCAAAATCTAACTGAAGTGGTAAAAACAATTTGCCAGGTTATCCGGAAAGGAGATGAAAGGCCCAATAAACATGGCCAGAGAACTGTGAAATGTTGGAAATGCGGCGACGAGGGCCATGTTCAAAGGAATTGTTCAGCCCACTTAAATAAACGGGCTAAAGATCCTTCTCAAAACAACCAGGAAAACTAGAATTTGGCGGTCTCGAGGGGCGGAGGTTGCCAGATGAAGAAAAGCCCCATTTTGGAGTTCTACAGATATCTTCCAGAGGTGGCGGTGAAAATGGTTTATTCGTCGAAGCCTTCATCAACGGAGCTCCCTGCCGAATGATCGTTGACACAGGAGCCAACATAACCATCCTGCGAAGAGATGTTGCAGAACAACTCGGAAGGAAAATTCTCTGGACACCGCCCTGCGTCACCCTCCAAACGGTCACTGGTGACAAAATCCCGATTATTGGAAAAATTAATATTGTGATAAGATTTGGAAATGCTACTTATGACCATGCTGTTTATGTAGCGGAAATTACAGATGATTTTATACTTGGACTGGACTTTCTGAAGAAATATGATTTTGTGATTGACTTTAAAAATAACTCCCTGCACTCCACATCGGAAGACGTGACTCTTCTCCATTTAGGTTCTGGAGGAGTAAATACATGCCATCAGATTGTCGCTTCTACAGACTTTGTCATCCCAGCTAGAAGAGAAATAATTTTAGAGGGATCTACTGGCGAAACGGAGAATTTCCGGTATGGTGTTGTTGAATTTTCCAGCGACGGGAGTCTTCCAAGTGGAACGATGGTGGCCTCCAGTCTTGTAGATCTTTCGAAAAAGAATGTACCCGTCAGGGTTATCAATGTTAGTAATAAATCAAAATTAATTAAGAAAGGTGAAGTTCTAGCTAAATGCTCTCCAGTTACCTATATCGAGAAGAATTCCCACTTAACATCAAAGGAGTCTTCCGACTTTTTGAGCCTGGAATTACTTAAAGACACTGAATTGGAGGAAGAGCAAAGAGTTGCTGCAGGAAGAGTTATTGATGAATTTAAAGACTTGTTCTCCCAAACATCTGATGATGTTGGCAGAACAAAGTTAACGCAACACCGAATCAATACTGGAAATCATCCTCCTATACGACAGAACGCCAGAAGATTGCCATTTGCCAAAGTGGAAGAGGTGAAAGATTTGTTAAATAACTTGCAAGAAAAGGACGTCATCGAACCTTCGTCTAGTCCTTGGGCCTCTCCCATTGTTTTGGTCCGAAAGAAAGATGGTTCTACAAGATTCTGTGTAGATTACCGGCGACTGAATGACATCACGAAGAAGGATTCGTACCCTCTTCCCCGAATCGATGATACACTAGATACACTCTCCGGGAACGAGTGGTTCTCCACTCTAGATCTGAAGAGTGGATACTGGCAAGTGGAGATCCATCCTGACGATCGTGAGAAAACAGCGTTCACAACTGGAGGACATGGACTGTGGCAATTTAAGTTCATGCCTTTTGGCCTCTGTAATGCGCCAGCAACTTTTGAACGCCTAATGGAGACAGTTTTAAAAGGACTTACTCCAGAAGCTTGCCTCGTTTATCTTGATGACATCATCATTGTCGGACGGAATTTTCAAGAGCATCTTTGTAATTTGAGAAAGGTTCTAGATGAATTAAAAGATGCCAACTTGAAGTTGAATCCATCTAAATGTCGTTTGTTTCTTCATGAGGTAAGCTACCTTGGACACATAATTTCTGCAGCGGGTGTCCAAACAGACCCGGAAAAAGTGTCAGCAGTTAGAGACTGGTGCTGCCCTGAAAATGTGCATAAACTTAGAAGCTTCTTGGGCCTCTGTACATATTACAGGAGATTTGTTAAGGGGTTTTCTTGAATCGCTAGACCACTGCACAGGCTAACTGAAAACAAACAAAAATTCTTGTGGTCGGATGAATGTGAAAAGTCATTTAACGACTTGAAAGAAGCCTTGACATCGGCTCCCATCCTGTCCTATCCTGATCCTGAAAAACAATTCATCCTGGATACAGATGCAAGTAATGAGAGCGTTGGAGCAGTATTGTCTCAGGAAATCGACGGCCACGAACGTGTCATCGCATATTGGAGCATGTGTCTTTCGAAACCAGAACGAAATTATTGTGTCACCAGGAAAGAATTGCTCGCTATAGTGAAGGCCGTGGAGAATTTTCATAGTTACCTTTATGGAAGAAAATTTCTGCTCCGAACGGACCATGCATCTCTGACTTGGCTTTTAAATTTCAAGAATCCAGAGGGTCAGATAGCCAGATGGATACAGAAACTTCAAGAATACGACTTTGAAATTAAACATCGAAAAGAGTCGTTGCATGGAAATGCAGATGCCTTATCAAGAAAGCCCTGCACCGAGGGTTGTCGCTATTGCTCCTCTGCTGAAAAGAAATATGGGATTGTTACACCAACTGTGCGCCAAATCGCAGGAGCCGTCCCACCTCACTCTGATCCCTGGAGCGATGAAGAGGTTCGCAAAGAACAAATAAATGATCCTGACATTAAACCGATTATAGAATTCATGCAATCAAATAATTCAAGACCTGAATGGTAGGACATTTCAAGCCTCAGTACTGGGACTAAACGTTATTGGGCTCTCTGGAATTCATTCGAAATTAGAAACGGCATATTGTATAGAAAATGGGAGTCCGAAGATGGGAAGTCATTTAAGTGGCAACTTGTACTTCCCCGATCAAGGATAAACCAAGTTCTGAAGGAGTTACACAGCAGTCCTGCAGGTGGTCATTTCGGAGTCATGAAGACAATTCATAAAGTCCGGGAGCGTTTCTATTGGAACAACTTGAAAGATGATGTTCAAGAATGGTGCAGAACATGTGATGATTGCAACGCCCGTAAAGGACCAAAAACACGCAGTCGTGGTAAGTTACAGCGGTATAATGTAGGAGCACCATTTGAGAGAATCGCCTTTGACATCTTGGGGCCTCTTCCTCGGACGGACAATGGAAGCAGAAACATTCTAGTCGTCATGGATTATTTCACGAAGTGGCCAGAGGCATATCCAATTCCTGATCAAGAGGTGACTACTGTAGCAGAAGTCTTACTTCAGAACTGGATTTCCAGATTTGGAACACCTCTTCAGCTTCACTCTGATCAAGGGAGGAATTTTACTTCTGCTGTATGTCAAGGACTCTGCAAACTTCTTCTAATCGACAAAACTCAGACAACACCTCTTCATCCCCAATCAGACGGCATGGTAGAGAGGTTCAATCGTACTATTCTAAATAACCTCTCTCTTTTCGTTTCGAAAAACCATCAAGATTGGGATCAGAAACTACCCTTGTTCCTGCTTGCTTATAGAAGCGCGGTTCACGAAACGACTGGCTTCACACCATCCAAGATGCTCTTTGGACGGGAACTCCGACTGCCCTGTGATCTTCTGTTCGGGTGTCCACCGGATAAATCTTCTTCGCCTGTGGATTATGTTCAAGACCTCCAGGCCCGTTTAGAAGACGTACACAGGTTTGCCCGAGATCGGATCAACATAGCGACGGAGAAGATGAAGACCAGGTACGACATTAAAGCCACCGGACATGAATTCAAGGAAGGTGACAAGGTATGGTTCTGGAACCCGATTCGACGAAAGGGACTCTCTCCGAAGCTGCAGTCTTCCTGGGAAGGCCCTTATACAGTCCTGAAAAGACTGAATGACGTCGTGGTTCGAATAAGGAAGTCACCGAACTCAAAACCAAGAGTAGTACATTACGACCGGCTAGCCCCTTATTATGGTGATTTGTTAAATACTTAGTTGAAACCATGATTTCCTCATTTATGTAAATATGACCTGTATATTTGTAAATAGTGTTCTTTATGTTAATTCTTTTCAATGATTTTGTCTGTAATTTTGTGTGTATGGTATTGTTACTTTTGAGTGTCTTCTGCTCGGGGTCTGTACCCCGAGCAGAAGACACTCAAAAGCTTGATTGGTTTGGCGCCAGCTTGATTGGTTTGGCGAAAGGAATAGTCTAGTAGCCGCTAGATTGTGCGCGTTGTTTTGAGAATTTTCACGAGATTCAGGTGCAAGCGCTTTTCGGCTATATAAGGACGAATAGCCGGAGCGAGTAGTTAGTTGAGAGTTTGCTCTGAAATAAAAAGCGTCTCGCTGGACTAAAGGATTTGTGAGCTGTGTTTGCGTTTGCTGTTAACGCTGTGTTATTGAGCTCGCTGTGATTAACTGTTGCTGTGATATACGATTGCTGTTTTGTAGTCTGTTTTTATCGTGCGTAAGACGAATTTACGCTGTAATTGACTGTTGACTGCTGAATTGTACTTATCTAAAATTTTTACTTTATCAATTATCCTGCAAATAACTGTAAATAGTTGTAAATAAATTTGTTTGTGTTGTCCTCAAATAAAGTCCATTCAATCCAAACCCGCTACGCTAAAAACGTAACAATACTTAGTTATATGTATAATATGTAAATAATTATAAGTATTATATGTTTACATAATATATATACATATGTATTATATAATACAAATATATAATATGTAATAGTATATGTTTTGTATATAAAAGCTACATTTTAAAATGCAGCTGTTTTCACCAAACGGGGCAAAAAATAACCAATAGAATTTTTCGTAGTTCTTCCCAACATAGTGTGTTTTCTGTTTCGATTTGCAACGTGTATATTGAAGAGACTCAAACACACACTTCGGAACTGTGTTTATATTCATATCGATATTTATTCAACCGAGTCATACTCCGTTTATGTTTATCAATCCCCGCTTCGATGATTTCACAAATTCGCATCGATATACGATTTGGGCTCAAAGATCACAAATTAGAGTTTCTAATCCATACACCTAGATAGCGTTTCTGAATCATCATGCCCACATTACAGGAATAGGATCGTTACAGAAAACTCTATCTGATGACTGTATCAATTAACAGGCTGAGCAATGAATAACATACATTATTCTTTGAAAATATAAAGTAGTAAAACACAAGTGAAAGGTACATAAAATAGCACTTGCAGAAATCAACAACACACAAACAGTAAATCATTATTAAACAACTGCAACAACACAAAGTGCTCAGAGAGCACTTGTTGGGATAAATACTCCTAAAAAGTTTTTACTTAATTACTACTTCTCTCGACTTGACTATTCACTCACTCTCGTCCGTATGCCTTCAATTTTTATAGCTCCCGTGATAGAGTATTTAATATTGGAAGAAATGCTGGAATTTGAGTCCTAATGGAGATATTGCAAAGATTCTCAAATATTAGGGATCTTTTTTGCCAAAATCGCAAAATTCAAATGGTAGTCAAATCTGCAGCAAAAATTGGTGGCCAAAATCTCTTATTTTCCATGAAACTGTGCAGGGAAGAAATATTACAAATTTGTAGCAATACCGAAAGATAGCATCAGTCAATCTGACAATGATTTTGATCAACTTTCTATACACATCCAAGATTTTAATCATAGAAGAGTATACAAAATTACACCCACCTATCTTATTTGATTTCATTCTTTTAACAATCCTGTTCACTTATAATGAAAAATGAAATCCTTTACTTGGTTTCATGAGTAATTAAAGAATAAAAAATTATCAAAATCTCGATATCAAATTTCTCAGCAATAACATACTTCGCTGTTAAGAAAATAAAAATATCTAATATTGAACTAGTTATAAATTAATAGTGGAATTGGTTATAATTTGGATGGCAAATAATATTAAATACAGTTTTTTAAGCAGAATCCGAAATGAATGAGAAAATAATTCGTTTTTATTATCATATTGTCATTAAATTGGCAAAAGCTCAACTTAAATAAAGATTAAAATGAAATATCTATGCAAATTTCAATGTATCATGTCAGAACATCATTTCTTGAACGGCCAAACACCACGTGTTCGTGCGAGTTAAATTGTATTTTTATTCATTTTAATCGTTTCATTGAATGAGTCACTTTAGTACTGCAAACGATCCAAAAACAAACTTTGTCTCGCATTTATTGTTTAAGAAAATATCACATTTCCTATTTCTTACATTTCGTATAATCACGTGCTCAAAATGACATTTTTCTAGGTTTTATTTGCTGTAGTAATGAACTTTTTTTTAAAAAAATCAGAGCTTTTGTAAATACGACATCAACACTTTGTTAAAAGCTGACTTTTTAAGATGCTCGTGCAGATAATAATTTTTAGCCTACGGTTTTTTTACTCTTATTCCTAAAATAGCATCATGTTCTGACATGATAAAAATTCCCTAGTTAAAAATTAATTATTTCATAAAATTTACTTTGTAATATGATAGAGCGGAATTATATCTATTTTGGATGGTAAATAACACTAAATACAGTTTTTGAAGCAGAATCCGAAATGAATACAATAATTGACTCCATATCTTATAAATGCATTCAAACATAATTTTTTTTACATACTTTGGTGTCTAAAATTTCATTGTTTAAACACTATTCACAGAAACAATCAGCAGAAGAGAGACAGTTTTGCGTCACAGAAATCTTCAAGACATGTCCTGTGAACGAGCGAAGACCTTGGGAAAGAGAGCCATAAATCCCAGCGAGAGCCCCCTATCGCTATCACAGGTATCGGCTGCGAGCAACATTCCTGGAGTTCCCTGTCAACGATAAGGATTGACGTGAGCTGAATCTACAAACCCCCCGGTCTGAATCCGACAGGTAGTTCTTCTGACAAATCGAGTCGGCTTTTCATGCAACGCTTTTAAATGGTAGAGCTACCTGCGATGATAATTCTCTTACATCTGCCGCAGAAGTTACGGTTTCAAGTTACCGAGGATGGCGTCACACTGCCACACAGAAACGAAATCTTTTGATGCGGCGCTTAAATCAGAACTTCTTAACGTTTAATTATCATGTGCGGACATGGCGGTGGTTTGGAAATAAGGTTTATTGCAGCTATGTTGAGAAGAAATTAGAAATGTGCAGAGAACGTTCCAAGCGAGCAAGAGTAGTTAATAATTCTTGGAGAATTCTGTCAAAAGTAAATTAAGTAAGTGCAGAGATGGAAGATGAAAATTATCAAATACAGTTTGCAATACTAATTCAAATTTTCGATTTTTTGTATTATTATCATGGCAGAATATAAAGTTGTTTCGGAGGTGAGGTTTTTGGGGTAGAAAAAATCAGGTGGTGAAAGATAAAAATTAATTGCAACTGCCTTGCAATTAAATTTCAACTGCCTTAAAGGGATTTTTTGAGCTCGTGTGTCAACAAAAAAGGAAATGAATACAAACTTATTTTAAAACATAATCCTATTACATTATAAATAATATCAAATTACGTCAACTTGTTATCATATCAAAACATGATGTTGTTTTTGGGATGAGGTTTATACCGCCAACAAAAATCCGTAGGTGAAAAATAAAAATTTTATTATCCGCACCATCCATCTCAAAAAATCAGCTTTTGATAACGTGATGTCATCTCATTGACAAAAGCTCTGATTGAAAAAATTATTTTGTAATTTAATTTCATTTTGAGTGCGTGATTATATGAAATGAAATAAATAGGAAATAAGGTATTTTTTTAAACAATAATTGTGAGACAAAGTTTTTTTTGGATCGTGTGCAATACTAAAGTGACTAAAGTGACTCAATGAAAACGAATAAAAAATATAATTTAACTTACACGAGCACGTGGTGTTTGGCCATTCAAGAAATATGTTCTGACATGATACATTGATATATGCATAGCAGATTTCATTTTAATTTTTATTTATAGTTAGTTATAATTTAATGAATTTTTTTAAAAATCTTTAGACATGTCAAAAGATGATACTGCATTAATTTCTTTATATATGCAAATCTATGTACAGCTTGCTGGGAATGAGTTATTCTGAAGTCTCAGTTTTATCTCCAAACTCACATCACAATGAAGTTTTGATATTACCAGACGTGCAAGTGCAATGGATGGAACGTCTATGAATAAAGTATGAGCTCAACAAAATAAGTTTTGCTATTTTATAAGTCTTTATACGTATTTTGAGGCGACATTTCCCAATAATAAGCAATAATACTTTCGATTCCATAATTTAACTCTGCTATAATTGAAAAAATATTTCAGCTATTCTCGGTAATTTGTGAGATTAAATTTTTCAAAGGACAGAGAAACTGCCTATCAGCAATAGCAATTTTTTCCTGGAACTGAGAGGTTATCAACAGCTTCAGATCGTTAAAGATTCCGATTTAAAGATAAAATTACTAAGATGAATTTTAGTCTCAGGTTCGAGTCCCGGTTCAGGCATTGTTTTTCTTCTGTGTGCTATTTGTGAGATGTGTGACTGTGCCCCCCCCTGTAAAAAGGGGTTGTGCAAGTAACTGTGATGAGTGTGTAGCTAAGACGTACTCTTGGCCCTAGTTGGTGCTACTTCAAAAACAAGAGACGCTCCTTTCGGCTTAAAGTCTGCTGCTGCATCAGCAGGGGGCTTGTCCAAAGCAAGTGCCATAAGTAATAGCAACAACAAATAGAAAAATATATACTGACATTTTTATTAGCAGGCTTTTTAAGAGTCGTACCGATCTTCTGTATATCCCACCTTTTTGTACATTGTTACCACACCACTTTCCGTGATATCAATAATTATTAATAACGAAAAACTTTCCGTTAGCCTATCAATCAAAGATAGTTAATCTGTCTCTAATGGGATTGCTTTGAATGTAACATACAACTGATATTCAAAAGTTTTACTACAGTATGAATTGGACCACTTTTACTATCTACTGAACTTCCAAAAACAAACGTACTTGTTGTTCATATCAAAATTTTCCAATTATATAAGCAAATCGGGCCTTTAAGTGCTTATAGGTCTTTAGAATAGCGTCTATCACACACACACACACACACACACACACACACACACACACACACACAC
>JAOUZG010000631.1:175883-194140 GCA_026289955.1 Argiope argentata | reverse complement strand
ACACACACACACACACACACACACACACACACACACACACACACACATGTACATTCTTTTATTGTTAATAATCCTACTACTAGAAGTATCCTAATACTACTTTTCATTTATTTTAATAGAAATACGAGAAATAAAAAAATTATCTTGATTTTAATTATAAAACCTTTAATAAATTATTTGGAATGACTTCGGAATTCTGAAGAAATTTTTGGGATAGTTAAAATGTAGTACAAAAAAGAACAGGCACCCTCTAATATAAACTTTTCCTAATGAACACATTCATAAACATGAAGCGATTCGGACTTGTAAGTCACGTTGCGCGACTTGGGGAAGGGACGGTAAAGCGGCCATTCGTCACGTGCGAAGGTGATAAGGGACCCCGAGTGCCCCATGACCACCCGCGGAGTCTACCTGTGGGACTCTCCTGCTTGTCTTCATCATAAGTTGCCTTCTTCTATGAGGCCTGCGCATAGTTACGTATCTTAATAGCTTGGCAGGAATTCCGATTCTAGGTGCAAAATTCGTCACGGTAATGCCGGTTTGAGCACTTGCATAAGGGCAGGCCTTCGCCATGAGTATGCAGAGAGAAGAAAATACTCACGAGACAAAAGACACAAGCGGGAAGACGTTTGGCCCTGAAGGAGTCAACGTGCAAGCAGACCCCCTTACACGACGGTTCTTCGGTGGAACCGCTGTTTAAAATCAGACTTAAACAAAGAAACAAAGTTTTGAACCGCTGTTTAAAATCAGACTTAAACAAAGAAATATATCGCATACGCATACCACAGCTCTTGTTATTTGCACACGCAGATTGAGGTTTCCCTGCATGCACTTACGAGTGCAAAGTTAAAATCGCAATCATAAAACGCCGGCTTTCTGGCACAGAGGTAGCGCGTCTTCCTCGTGCTCTGGGAGTCCCAGATTCGAGTCCCAGTTTGGACATGGTTGCTCTTCTGTGTGCTGTCTGTGAGATGTGTGAATGGGCCCCCCTGTAAAAAGGGGCTGTGCAAGCAAATGTGGTGAGCGTGTAGCTATGTCGTACTCTTGGCCCTAGTTAGCGCTACTTCAAAAACAAGAGACGCTCCTTTCGACTTAAATCTGATGTTGTATCAGTGGGGGACTTGTCCATAGGCAAGTGCCATACGTAAAAACAACAACAAAACAATTATAAAACTCATTTTTCTTTATTTCGTTATGCATTGAATGTTCTAAAACCTTCTCCAATAAATGCTCTACAAAATGGTATAAATATAACCAATATTCGCTTACTATTTCCCGAGTTTTTGTGGTTCCAACATACAGACGCTTTCGGAGACTTCATTTTATACTAAGTATAGATGCTACAAATAGAATTCAAAATGTAAATAGAAACCTATTGTTCTAAGGTCACTAACATCCGTATGCAGTATCTTGTTTTCTCTTTCATGCTTCCCGCTCCTCTTTCGGAAAATGCCGGACTAATGGACAAGCCGAATTATAGAGATTACTATCTCTTTTAAAATCAACCTCAAAATAAAGAGAAGCTCTAAGCAAGTCGTGTCCAACCCTCGGGCAGTAAATTAACTATCATTCAGCTAGTTAGATGAATAAAAAGTCTCAAAAAATGGAATAGTCGAGGTCGAATTTTTAAGGCAATTGCAATATTTTAACTTAGAACTTCGTACACAAGAAAGCAAAAAATGTAATTGCCGATTTAAAATGAAAATTCAAATGCAAAAAATTAGTTAAATTTTTATGGATCATATTAATGTCTGTGTCGATTAAGCAATAAAAATCTCGGGGATGCCTTTACTTCTCCTTAACTTCAAAAGCTAATTTTTTTTATTAATTTTAATGCACTCTCTATGTAAGGAGTTTTTAGAAGTATATTTTGACAAACTAAAATAATAAAACATGCTACTTAGAAGAATTTTCAACAGAACTGGCTTCTGAAACTCGTATATCATATTTTATGTTATAAATACAATAAATTTATAACCAGATTCTTAAAATGAATTATTTTTAACCCATTGACATCAGACTTCTTATTTGTGTTGAATTTTGGCATTTTCACGCTTCTCAAGATCTGATTTCCTGACTTTAGTATCCAACAATAAACTCAGGGATGAGATAGCCTGGTGGGAGGGCATGTAATTCGCGTGTGTGCTCTGGATGGCGCACGTCAAGTATATCGTGGTCCCAAAGTTATCCACGTCAAGAATATTACTTCTGGGGGTACTTGTTCAGTGGTGATCGTTCTCTGTTTCAGATGAATGAAGGAATAAAATGCATGAATGAAGTCTACCCGTAAAAAGGGTTGTGACGTGTGTGTAGTTAAGTTGTACTTAACTACACACACCTAGTTGGCGCTACTGAAACAAAAAGAGACGCCCAATCGGCTTAAATCAGAGCTTTTGTAAATGTGATGGCAACACGTTATTAAAAGTTGATTTTTTTTGAGACGCTAGAGCAGATAATAAAACTTCAATTTTTCGCCTACGGATTTTTGTTTATGCTTATTCCCAAAAAAACATCATGTTATGACATGATAACAAACTATTCGTGATGATTATAATTCAATATGAAAATTACTTCGAATATATAGATCAGTCATGTATTTAATGGATTTCCATTCGAAACAAAGTAAGAAAATATTCCTAAAATAGAAGCTGTCATCTTATCAGACAGTAAAGAAAATAAAACAGTTAAGTGGTTAAACTTTAAGTTAATTATACAGCATTAATTAAATTTCACGTAAATGTTTTAAAATTTTTAAAAAATAGTCTTTTTAGAGATAAAATACGAACTGTCTTCGTTGTTTCATCAAATTTTTATAGCCTAGTTTTCTTCCATTGTTAGAAGTTACAAAAGGATTCTATTTATATGGATTCAGTTAACAATTCGAATAAAAAAAAGAAATTACTGTACCCTGAAATTCAAAATACAGATGACTCAAACATTTAGATGTTCTAAATAGCCACATGATATTATGAATTTGTTTCCCTTAGAAAAGTTTATGTTCACAATAAACAGAACTAAAACAAACAACAAAAATAAAGCAGCTTAAGAGTCTGATAAATCATGGACTTGAAGTTATGTTTAAAGGATTAAAAAAAAATTTTAAAAAATCAATATTCCTGTCGAATCAAAGGCAAATAGTAATGAAAAGAAAGTCACATGTCGTTTTGCTGAGCTCTTAATTAGAAGTAATTAAAAAATTCTTAACTGATTTCTGCCTTAAGAATTAATTGCTCGTTTTGATCATGATGGCTAATGAAACCTTTTACCCTTCGGAAAACATATGTGACTCAATTTTCCTTGAAAATATTCATGGTGTGCTCATTAATTTTGGAGTGATTTTAGACTTCTATTTCAGATGCTATTTTGCTGTTCCAATTTTGTTTAATTAACAAAAAATATACCTTTTATTTATTGAGTTATGGAGAGATGTAAGTTATGTAGTTGCTTAAGTTTCATAGCTAATAGTATTGTATAGCAAGTAAGAACATAATTAACTATTACCATAAACGCATATGGTACTTTAAATCAATTTTAAACCAAAATTAATATTCGTATTTATCGTTAATAGCCACCTTTAACGATTAATTATTCAGCTTTAATCAATGTATTTAAAATAATTAGTAACACCAAAAAACCTATCTCCCCAGGCACAACATTATAACAATTTCGACAATTTTTATTTCATAGGAAAGGTGATATTCCCTAAATATATCATCAATGTTTATCTGATTTTATCTCTCACCTTCTATAATCAGTAATGAAAAAAAAATCACCTAACCCCCCTCCCTTCTTCATCATGTACTCTCAATAGGGGAATGTTTCTCAACTACAAATACCAAATAAAATATATAATGTATTCATTTCCCTTATTTTTATTTCATACTAGCTTTTACCCCCGCTTTCGTACGTGAGGAAATTTTGATGTGTATGTGTGAGAACTTACGGTCTGATTACAATGTAAAATGTTATCAAACCGTACCAATATGGTACAGTTCAAAACAATTTTCGCCAAAAAAATAGTTTGTCGCCAAATTTTAGAGAAATGGCCGAATGTGGTGCGAATAGCGTTTCCAGTTTCGATGAACGCTGCAGCAATTTAAAGGAAATATAGAAAAAAAAATTCAGTTAATGTAGAAAAACGCAAATTTTTAAAAATCAATATTAAAGGAAGTAAGCAAAAGGAATACATACAGTAGGAAAAAAATCAAGGGAAATGAATTGGAAATATTGAATTACAGTAACATAAAAAAATTACGGCAATGCAAACCCAACAAAACCTAGGCTAAAAAAATTACTAATCTCTCAAAGCACCAAATGGTTGTATATAAAAGCTTCGACTACACAACTAACATAAAAGCAATTTATTTACAATGTTTACCTGAAATAAAACAAAACAGCAAACCAATTATTCAAAATCGTTTTTCTGGTTAGTCTGGCCAAAACAAAATCAAGTCCGCATAGCGTTAAAAATACAGATGACAATCAGAACAATCTGCGCATGTGTGAATTTTCAAAGCCAGTTAGAGAAAGCAAATGCATGAATTTTCGATGCCAGTTGGGGTAACGCGATATAGATAGGAAATTTTTAATTTCCTTTACTGTGTTTTATTTTAATTCAAAAGTACTTCAGAATGAATCCGAAAAAACGATTAATTAACAATGTTTAATTTCAAATACATTAAACACTGAGATAATAAACAGAATCGTTTGAAATAATTGGTCAAAAACATGTTAAGCCTAAACTTATGAGGAAAAAGCAAACTGAAATCTTATTCATTGGGCAGTGGGGAAAGGAAAATTTTTGGCGAGAAAGTTAGTTTTTAATTAATAAAAACTTAAAACCTCAATCTAACCGGAATAAATAGCCTATGTCCTATTCTAGACTATAATATGTCTTTGTGCTAAATTTCATTCAGCTGTTCTAGCATGATTGACTAACATCAACCATTCATCCATCAAAAATTTCACATTTATTATAGTAATATACATAAAAGCCCATAACCTAAAGATACATCATCAAGGGTCACCAACCTTGTGCTTTTGGGAAATACTGCAAAACAAATCTTAGAACCCCGATATCAATGACTGTAAAGTAGTCATTTTACAATTTCTCTCAAAAATGGAGAGTGGAGGAAAACCATCTTCTATTGTTAGCATATCTAAAGCTTATAAACTTTTATATGAAATAAAATTTAGTCAAAGCGAACCGGTTGTAGGACTTGAACTGAAAATGAACAAATGTTTGGAGCTTGGTAACTGTTTTTCTCAGGGTCTGACTAAGCCAGGGGCCCTCATAAACGGGGGGCCCAAAATCGAATTTAAGTTTTATTTTACATTTCTTTCTTTAATGAATATTCTTCATTACTAAAGTAGTGTAGCAGAGGGGGCCCCAAAGAAGTTTTTGTCTCTGGTCCCAATTAGGATAAGTCGGACCCTGGTTTCATTGATCGTTTTTATTATTTTAAGTGCATAGATTCTGAACCTTTAGAAAGCCATATTATAGCGTTATCAAATTTCTGTTGATATGCACAGTTCAGTTTGTCATGTAACCTCTCATGGTTCATTTCATTTAGATTTGCATGGCCGAGTTTTTTCGTTAGTCTACTGAAAACTTACGCGGATCTAGAATTTTCTCTTTCATTTCGAGATTTATTACAGACGAGACGCTATCCATAAGAAGCTCGCGACATTGCAAAAAAATACAAATAAAATAAAAGCAAAATGGTGTGGACAAATTTATATCCTCGTTCTTGAAATTCTTTTCGAGGAGACCATTCATCAGGTGGTGATTGTTCGGAGGTGATGAATAGCCTAAACAGGGGTCGTGGCTAGAATCTAATCGTCTGTACTGATAACAGAAAAGGAGACCTTTGTTTTACACGCAGAGATAAGGAAACTGGTTGACACTGGGTAAGAACGGCCGCGAGCGGAAAAATTTGAAAATAGAGCAAGTGCAAAAAACTTTTTGAACTCTAAACGCTACATGCTTAAATAAAGATGTGATTAGCAGTTCATCAATTGCTAGAAATAAAAACTTTTTCGGTGCGGACAAAATGCCGATACATAAATGCATAATTATTTGGTTTTCAGATGAAACCACTTTTGTTTTCATCTGAACTTAACATGTTATTCAGAAGATATATAATTGTCCATTTGCTGCCAAGTTGCATAGTTAACTAAAGATATTTTTAACTATCGTAAAATTATGGAAACCGAAAAAAAATCTCAAAAGCCTTTTTTTTTAAGTAAATTCGATCGTTTAAGAAGATAATGATAATGTTTTTGTTTTAATATGTCTGTCGTTGTCTTATTTTGAAGATTTGTTGTTATGGTTCAGGTTAATTATCCTCGACAAATAGGTAAAATCACTTTTATTGGCTCCAATTGTAGAGCTGGCAAACTAAAACCGGCCATAAAGTTTGTATCAGACATGTTAAGTGTCTTGGAGGATAATCATTTTAACACAGCTTTCCTATTTAAACCAAAATCTATTAATCTCAGAGAGCATTTTAAAATAAAACGTCTCAAAATTAAATGTGGTCTAAATAATGAGCTACAGATATCAGCTTAAATAGAAAAGGAGTAAGTTTCTGTTAAGGTAAGTTTTGATAAAAGTTTTATTTTTTTACAGAAATTTTCGAAATTTTACTTTCATATACGGCAAAAATTTCAGTTAACACGACAGTTACAGTCCGATTACAGAAGATGCCTTATTAAACTATATTTGCCTTAAATAAAACTGTTTAATTGAATTAGTCATATATGTATAGTAAAATATCATAGAAAACTTTCATTGCGTTTATTTTCCAAAAATATCATGTTTCATATTTGTTTCATTTTATGCAGACACGTGCCGAAAATGACATTTGTATATGTTTAATTTGGAATGATAGTTGATTTATTTTTTTCTCATTTGAGAACATGATATTGTTTTGGTAGAAAGTTCTGATGTCTCCGAAATATGCGATTAAAAATAGTTTTATATGCTTTTGCAAATTTTGCATTGTTAATTATTACATATGCTTGTTTAAAAGAAGATGAGTTTTCAAATAGTTGACCTACTTTTACTAGTATAGCTTTAATATTACGTTTCTTCGTTGAAAGAAGATGTGTTTTTATTTCGCATGATTCATTAAAATGCGGAGATAAATTACAATCACGAAGGCGAATTCTTTGATTTGCACAATATATTTCTTCACATAAGTAAAAGTAACAATTCAAAGCATGTCTTATTGTTTTAAAAATTAAAAAAAATCAAAAATATTTTACTTCTATTTATTATCAATTGCTTATTGTTCGTCGTTCCTTTGAAATGATGTCATCTTCTAGTTCTTTTGAAGTTTCTTACTTTTAAATAATTAATCTCGCTCTCAGAAGATCATCGTTTGGTGCTTTTCTAAAAATTCTTTTTCAGTTCTAACTGTCTCACTTTTGTAATATATTTTTATTTATTTTAATTCTTTAATTGAATTAAATATTTTGATATTGCTAACCATCAAGAAAAATTTTCTCTTGCAATTATTGTTTTAAAAAAATCACATTTCCTATTTATTTCATTCATATAATCACGTGATGAAAATTATATTTTTCTGTTTTATTTTTGGTAGTAATTAACTTTTTTAAAAATCAGAACTTCTGAAAATGCGGTGGAAAATTTTATTGAAGTCTATACTTGCATTGCTTGTGGGACTGGGGAATTGTGTGTCAGATTTAGTCGGAAATAATATTACTCCCTGTACAATTACTTTCATAGGACGGAGGATAATTTTACAGATAGCTTTAACGGATGCTGAATGAATTGCAAAAAACTTGAGGACTTTCCCAGCAAAAATCGGAAATTCTTGAAGCTGCTGAAATTTAACCGATATATCGATTAGAAATGTAGTTAAGATATCTTTTTGACAGTTTCTTTTACCTATTACAGAAATTTTAAAAAGCCGAACGACAAAGTTGATTAGTCAATCTTCAAGAGTTGAAGAGTAGTAGGTAGAAGAATTTACAGATTTAAGAAGTTGAAAAAAGTCTCTCTCAAGAAAGTTCTCTCTGGTCGCTGAATTTAAATTTTTAATTAAAAAATTTTTAGAAGCCGTACGTCTTGTATATATTTGTTTGTCATATTTATTTAAATCAAACAACATAGATCATTTTAAATATGTTTTTGAATTAAATGCTTCATTATACAAAGTCTGTAAAGTCATTATCTATGGTCGTTTTAATACGTAATATTTTATTCTACAATTGAAAGGAATTTGGATGATTTTTAGATGATCAGATATCAAAGGTCTTTGCTTCTAACCTGCCAAAAAGAATTTCTTATACACATATTGCTAAGGAAATTAAAAGAACGAATACTAAAATTGAATAAAATATGAAATGATATTAACAATACGCAAAATATTACACGTGCCGTTTCAAGTTCATACTAAAAAAAGTCATTCGTGGTGTGACAACTTTGCTTCTTAAGTTTTTAAAGTGTTAAATTACGAGACAAGATTAGATAAAAACGTAAAAAGTGTTTATGTTAAAAGAGAAGAGTTTAAAGGTTAGTTACTCCTCACGCATATTAAAAGATGCTTATAAAACATAATAAAAGCAAAAATGAAAATGTCTGAAGACAACAACTTTACTTCGTTAAAAGTTATGATTACAAAAAATTATCTTTTTTGGGAGAAAAGAAGCAGAATGCCAGGTTAGTATTCTTGCTGCAAATTGTTTAACGTAAAAACTATTTCGCCCAGAACGTAACAAATAAAGCAACCAAGACAGATGAAGATATCGCACGCTAACAAAGTTTATAGCATTATCATAACTTTTTGAATAAGACGTTCGAATTGCATAAATTTTTTTTCTACAACCAAGAAAGCCATTTATGAGAAAAAATTTTAAAATCTTGACTTAACATTTTAATTAACTCTTAACATGCAACATATTTTTTTCTCTGTCGTTATTCAACTGGAAACTCCATAGCTACCGAGATGGACATATAGCAGATGTGAGATAAAAGGTGTAATAATTTGTGTATAAATTATAAAATAAAATTTTACAACAGTATCTGTCAAAAAAGTTAAAGGATTAAAAAAAATTATATAAAGATAATTTTTGCATGATTTAGTTATGGGGAAGACGCGTGTGCTTCGGAATGGTAATGTATTGAAAAACATTCATATACATTCATTTATGCAAAATTTTGAGTGCTAGAAATAGAAGTTAGAAAATGAAAAATAATACATGCATAGTTAAACATCATACATAATCATAAAGTAATACATGCCTTCCATGAATAATTTTCAAACGTTAAAAATGAATTTTGTATTTCTCAGGCGCAAGGATTATAGCATAATTTTCCCCCCTAATTAGTCAGTGGTTTAGCATGTACAATTGGCGCCACGGGTATAATTTTTCTTCCCCCCCCCTCTTCATTACATTTAAAATAAAATATGACCTACAGCCAAACAATTTTTAATTAAACATCCATATAAATAAGTCTAAAATATGTGCCCTATAAAAATTCAAATTCTTACTTTCTCGTATACTTAGCATAAAGAAATTATGCTGTTGTTACCAATGGTATTTGCCAAGAACAAGCGCACTGACGGCCGTCAGTGATTTTAAACCGATTGAGTGTCTCTTGTTTTTCAGTAGCACTAACTAGGGCCAAGAGTACGACTTAGTTACTTCATGCGTCACATTCGCTTGCACAACCCCTTTTTACATGGGGGGAGGGGCACATCACACACCTCACAGATAGAATAACAACCATGCCTGAACCGGGACTCGAACCTGGGACGCCTAGATCTTGGGTAATATGCGCTACCCCTAAGTCAGGACACTGGCTTAAAAAAGTATTGTAATCTTCAAAAAATTAGAAATCTAGATTTTGACGAGTCTCCACGTTTTAGACTTTCTAGAGTTCGAAAAATGCTTTTTTGGAAAATACCCACCCATTTATGATAAGGATAATTGAAAGACGCTTTGAGTCAGATAGATGAAATTTGTAATATATATTTATAATATATATTACAAATTTCCAACGTACGATATTTACGCCAAATTTTCCCATTCCCATTCTGAGGAAGTCTTTCTGGTCTGCTGCTCAAATATAAATTGCCACAATAAACTCAAAATGAAGACAGATAAAATAAATTCAGTACACAGACTTAAATCGATGGTGTAGACATCTATCAAATTTTGAGCCAAATCTAACAACAGGTTTACAATCTGCTGACCTGTACTTTCTAATATATGTAAGCGCAACGATTAAAAAAAGCAATGACTTAAATGTATCGAATATGCTATGGGATTTTGTGACTACAAGTGCAGTTTTCAACCAAATTTGTGTTTCAATCGTTTAAGAAAAATTTATCTAAAACACAAATTCGATTTTTGGCAACCTTTAAAGCATCCTAGAAATTAATCGCTGAAATAATCGCCAAGGAGGACACGATAAATTAAAAAAAAACGCTAAATTCCCGTCAAAATGCATATTTAATTATTATTATAGTCAAGCAAGGTATTCTCCAAGATAGCATCTATATTAGAGAGTATTGAAAAGTTTTTAAGGGAATCACTTTACCTGACAGAAAAGATTTTCGACAAAAATGTTTTGAAATACAAGTTAGATATCAGTAAAGGTTAGTGCAGATATTAATTAAATAATTTATTGTTTTTAATCAAAAACTATATTTCTATTGCATATGAAAACAAAATCGTGTTACTCAGAAAATTTGTTTAATAATTGTAGTATTGCTAGTTTTATTTTTCCATAAATAAATATATTTAAACAAGAAATAGAAAAAAATTTAGTCATTTCTTACTTAGGTCAACGAAGAAATTTTTTATTTTAGTTACTTTTTATTAAATAATTACAATTGATATAAATAATTGATCAAAAAATTATACCGGGACAAAACAAAATCAAGTCCGCATCCGTTGAAAATAAATTAGAAGAGACTTAGAATACAAGCGTACCACTCTCAATTGGCATTGAACTTTTCAACGCCAATTGAAGCCAGTTGGGACAACGCAATACAGATTAGAAATTTTTAGTTTTCGTTATTCTGTATTATTTTAATTCGGAAGTATTTCAAAATAAAGTACTTTTGATTAATTAACAATGTTTAATTTTAAATGCATCAAACATTAAAAAAAATAAAAAGAATCATTTGAAATAATCGGCAGAAAACATGTTAAGCCTAAACACATTAGCGTGAAAGAAAAAAAACTAAATTCGTTACTTATTTGGCGGTGGGGAAATGAAAATTTTTGTGTGAAAGTTAGAGTTTATTTAGAGTTAGAGTTTTTAATTAATTAATAAAAAATTAATATTCGAAAATACTGTGTTACAATCAAATGTCATCCACTACAAGTTTTAAAAAAATTATTTGAACTTTAGAGGATAAACAAAAAGAATTTTATTAACGATTGAAAATTTGAAAAACAATACATACATACATACATACATATATATATATATATATATATATATATAGGGACAGTATGAATTAATAGTAGGAATTGAATAAGATTTAGTTTACTTCATTGATACCAAAAAATGGTAGTAAAATTTTAAATTCACAAATGAAAAGGGTTGTCTTAGTATTCCATATTGCAAACTTAAAGTTTCCTTTCAATAATGTTTGATTAAATTTCCTTTCGTTCTTCGAAAATCATTTATAACTTGTGAAAAAAATATTCTTCAAAACTTTCCTTCCAACCAATTAATACAAAATTTCATTCCAATCTACAATGTTGCAGATAAGATTACATATGTCTATTTCATTACATTTTTTTTTTCAATTCCTACTATTAGTTCACACTCTCCCTATATATATTTATATCTCTTGTTCAAATTTCCAATCGTTAATAAAATGCTTTTTATTCATCCACTCAAGTTCAAATACGATTTTTTTTAAACCTATGGTGAATGGTATTTGATGCTAATACAGTTTTTTTAAATATTAATTCATTATTAAAGATTAATTACTTTTTAATATTTTAAATAGTTTTAGAAATTTGTAATGAAAATTTCAAACAACAGGCAGTAGTTCAATCGGTAAAATGCGAGGTTTCCAGTATTTTCACGTAAAGGTGAAGAGTGCAAGTTCAATTATAGCGAAAATCCTTATTTTTTTTATAAATTATTTATATTTACTGTAATTATTTATAAAAAGATACTAAAATATATATTTTTTATTTTTTGACCTAAGCAGGAATTGTCTTAATTTTTTTTTATATTACTTGTTTTAGCTAAACCTTCATATATATGCCAGCATATAGACCAACAGACAATCAACTCTCCAAAAGATTCCTCCGAAATTTGATTCCGATCTACAACAAAGATAAACCTATAAACTTAAATTCATCTCATTTTCGAATATAGTGCTTATATGAATATGGATAGAATAACAAACAGGCTTTCCAACAACTGATTTTTCTCTGGCATTGTTAAAAAAAGTTCAAATTTGATGTAAAGATCATATACAAAATTACATATCTGTAGCTGAATTTATTTTTTAAATATCGTATTCACAAACAGAAACACCAAAATATGTTTTTGGATTCAGAAAGATCTAAAATTTAAAGATTAATCAAAATCCTCTGGACGAATTTTTTCTTTATCATTGTAAAACATTTAATTTGTATATACTTGTATACGAAAAAGTAAAAATAGTTATTTAAAGAATTTTAATGAAATGATCAAGTCAAAAACTTTTTTAACTATTCTTTACATGTAAATTCGTAGAATTTTGTGCAAGAAACAAATATGAGAATTTCTTCTGTTTTTCTATTGGAATCATGATTCATAATTTCAAAACTCTATTTTAAAGCAACTAACTTAAAATTATGAAAAATACACTTACCTGTTTAAAGTGTTCCATTTTTAATTTTTTTCTCATTAGTTCTAATATTTAAACCGTGTTTAATCTTTCTATAATCACCTCTTTTATTGGCAGTTATTTTAAACACAATTTGATTACATTTTCTTCTTCAGTTTTTACTTGCTTGATTATTTCCTTTAAAAAAATATGAAGACTTCTTGGCAAAAGTTTTTATTGCAAACTATATCGACAGAGAATAATTCTATTAAAAGAACGTAATTCATGTGTTGCCAACTTTGTTTTATTTGATTCTAGAAGATTAGATGAATTTTTTTTTTAATTTAAAACCAGCGAATAAAAATTTTATTTTCCGCAGACGATTTTTCATACTAAATATAATTTATTTTTTGTCATTTACTTGCTTATTTTTTTATTACTTTGAAATTTAAAATAAGAACTATCTAGAAAATTAGTGGCATTTACTGTCCAACATTTGACAAAAGCAAATTTGAACGATAATGTATTATTTTATCCTTAAATTAAAAGCTGTGCAATTTTTGCAACGTGGATCCGATGCTGAAAAACTTCTTCTGTTGTTTTTAATGTTTCTAACCATCTCGAGAGATGATTAAGACGAAGATGACATTTTCTTGCAGACGACACGAATGGAAGAAGAAAGAAAGATGAGGTCGTAAGAAAGAATTCTTTTTATTTCCTTTTTGAAAAGATTCATTACCTTCTATCCAGTTATTTCACCTTTATTTTCATACCTGAGTAACACTCTCAATTTATTAACCAAGATGGATATTTTTTCAAATGTCAAAATATTATTATCGCTTCTTTTATTCAGATAAGAAAATAATGATATGAAAGAATTTATCCTTTAATAAAACGTGGCAAAAATACAGAACTCAGAAACACATTGTTTTGGTTCTGAGTTTTGAATTAAGAACTTTCCATCCAAAGCTTTTTAAGCGCTTTTTTTTTTCCTTCTGTGCTTTAAATATGCGCATAATACTTTCGTATCTGCATATTAGTGAATGATTATTTGATAAATTGCTACCATTTGAATTAAATAAATTCCCTGTAATCATCTATTTGTATAAAATTATGCAGTTTCAGCAAAATTATCGTTAAAAAAACTGATGAATGTTTTATGAAACTGTTAATTTCTGACCTCTTTGAATTCTTCTCTATGTCACAGAACTTACTTTTCTTCTTCTTGTTGTTACTTATGGCATTTGCCATAAGTAACTTGCCAATGGACAAGCCCCCTGCCCCGTGACCCTCAGGGATCTCCCGAGGGTCACGTCTTGACCCCCTCTAACAATTTCTATAAGAAGGTAGTTAAAAATCGGCATTTATAGCAATAAGACCTACAATTTTTGTGCATTTATAATAATTTATCATGCGATAGAAAGTGATATTAAATCTATCGTTGTTACTTATGGCTTCTTGCCATCGACAAGCCCCCCGCTGATACAGCATTAGATTTAAGCCGAAAGGAGCATCTCTTATTTTTGAGTAGCGCCAACTAGGGCCAAGAGCGCGACTTTTGCTACACAGTCACCACATCTGCTTGCACGGCCCCTTTTTACAGGGGAGGGCACATTCACACATCTCACAGATAGCACACAGAAGAACAACCATGCTCGAAACAGGGACTCCCATAGTACGAGGAAAACGCGCTACCTTTGTGCCAGAAAGCCGGCACTTAGTTTTATTTTCGGTGAGAACACTTTTATATAAATTTTATTATTTTTACTACTAGAAATGAAATTTATTAACGTTTTCTTTCCTTGAATGTAAATTCTCTTTGTATGTCCTTAATTGATAAAAATTGTGTAAGTTTTTCTATCTGATATATGAAGAGAAAATGTTTCAGTAGTTTAAGAAATATCAAAATCAAGATATTAAAGGATTCTCATATCTAATCCATGGTTATGTCCATTTGGCCATTATGGGATTGGACATGCTTCTGATTTTCGAAATTATCGAGCAGACACTATTAGACCTTTAAAGTTTTGTACCAGCGTCCTACAAAAGGGGTAGTGCGTCCTCCCTGTGATCTGGGTGTCTCGGATTCGAGTCCTGGTTCGGGCATGGTTGTTCTTCTGCGTTTTATCTGTGAGGCGTGTGAATGTGCCATCCTGTAAAAAGGGGTTGTGCAAGCGAATGTGACGCATGAAGTAGTAAAATCGTACTCTTGGCCCTAGTTGGTACAACTGAAAGAACAAAAGGCGCGCACTCAGCTTAAATCGCTGGCAGATAACTGTCAGCAGGCTTGAAATGTGCCATAAATCACAACAACAAAATGTTGTACTAAAATACAAATCAATAGTATATGCAAAATTAGGTAGGGAATTAGGGTGCAGTGATTTTAGTGAAGCATAGATATTTTTTCTTACATTTATCTAATTAATTAATCAAATATTTTTTGGATCTGTGGGATATAATAGTTACAAGTAAGATTCAGTTTCGTCTTTAAACTTCCTCTGGAAGAAAAGTACTCTTGACCGTGACCCCCCCCCTCCTAACAATTTCTATAAGGAGGTAGTTAAAAATCGGCATTTATAGCAATAAGACCTGACATTTTTATGTCTTTATAATAAATTATCGTGTTATACGAAGTAATATTAAATATAGGAATACAATAGGTTTCCATCTAACCAATAATTTTTATTATTTAATGTCAAATTATGAATTATGACATGTAAAAAAGAATCTACCATTCGATCATCATACAAATTATTTGTCATGTACAAAAGTTTACGATAAATTTTCATTTTATACTGTTTTACAGCAAGTATAAGAAAAACACACACAAGAAAACTGACGTCAAGGAAGAAAATAATATGCTGCTGTTTGACTAATCTGATGAGAATTTAAAGATAATCATTTTTTAAGAAATTGAGACAGTGATGGTAAAAAAAAAAATACTTGTCTGCAATTATCTATGTATGAGTTGATGAGTTTTCAACAAACATGCATATTTTGATCGATTATGTTGATGATAACTGAATAAATTCATGTTATTCTTAAGGTTGATAACGTTGAGACTGATGGAGTTGACGGTTTTCCACAAAATACGATAGGATCGAACAGTGCCATCTTGACTAAATTAAAAAATTTTTGAAGTAATTAATGATGGTTGATGTTTTCCGAGAACAGAAAAAATTATCCTATTAAACCCTATCGCTTTTCTGATAAAGTAAATGTCAAATATATATTTTAAAAAAATGCAAGGAATGGCTTTAGAGATTGAATACTGTATTTGAAGTGAGAGCTGTTATTTCTTCTACTAATCTCAACTACTAATTTCTTCTACTTATTTCTATGTTCTTCGTTTTTCTTTTTATTATGTGAGAACACGATGCTATTTTCGTTAAGAGGTTTTGAATAATTGAAGCTCAAAATCGCGTAGTCAATAAGCAAATAGCAATATTCGTCAACATATTTTATTCGTGTATATTTTTCCTGCTGTTACCAGTATTGCATTATTATTACGTATGCTTCTTTTGACAGTAGATGCGTTTTTAAAAGATTGATCTGCTTTTACCAGTATTGCTTTATTATTACGTATGCTTCTTTGACAGCAGATGCGTTTCTAAAAGGTTGACGAAGAGCTATGACACCGTAGCTGTTATTTCATATCAAAATCGATCTTCTGGAACTTTTATAAGTCAGCTGACAGTTATGTATCGGCGTTTTAAACGGAGTGAGTGTCTTTTTCTTTTTCTTTTTTTTTTTTCAATATCACCAACTAGGCCAACAGTACGATTTAGCTACCTCATGCGTTACATTCGCCTGTACAACTCCTTTTCACGGCGGGGGGCATATTATACATCTTATAGACAGAACACAGAAGAAGAATAACCATGCCCGAACTGGGGCTCGAATCTAGGATTCCAAGACAATGGGGAAGACTCTCTAGTCCTATGCCAGGACACCGGCAATATATGAGTTAACCCTACATTGTTTTCATTTATAAATAGTGTTGGGATTAAGCGAGCGGACTATATTTCTCTCGTAAAAATATCTGGTGATTAGGCTTGATTCCAGCGCAATTTCTCCTGCAAACTTCTCAAGTTCCTGTGTGCGTAACTATAATATGAGTTCGTTTCTTTTCTATGTGTAATAAATGTGCTGTCTCCAAGAATCATGCTGATAATTATTGAAAATTAACAACAAATAGAAATGTGGAGTTCAGCGATATTTGGAGAAGGAAAAAAAAAATGCTAAGAAAAACCGAGCGAGAATCTGTCGATTTGGAAAGAAAAGCTGAAAAGCTGGAGAAAAAATGTGAAAAATTATATTCAAAATTTAAATTTGGGTGGTATAAGCAAATATAATGCTCTCTTTGTAGGCTTTGTGAATTTGAACCGAAAATATGCCGATTAGAAAATGTATGTTCGCATCATGAAAAGCGTTGTTGGAAATGATCTGTGGAGTTTAAAAAGTTGCAAACTGTGAATGACGAACATTGCATACAATATCGGGAATGACGATTAATTATCAATAGAAACGAAACATTTGTTATCTCTGAAATTAAATATCAAAATAAGATTTTTATCATGACTTATAATCTCACTCTGGCTGATATCCTGGCGCAGAGATAGCGCGTCTTGCACGGGATCTGGGTGTCCCGGGTTCGAGTCCTGGTAAGGATATAGTTGTTTTTCTGTGTGAATGTGAACCAATGTAAAAAGCGGTTGTGAAAGTAAACATGATGGGTGTGTAGATGAGTCGCACACGTGACTTTGGTTGGTGCTAATTCAAAAAAAAAATCCACAAGAGACGCTCATTCGACTTAAAATTCGCTGATGCATCGGCGAAGCTAGTCCATGGCAATTTCCCTAAGTAACATCAACAACCTCAATTAGTCTTGAATAATCTCTCATTTTTTTAAAAAAAATCTCAGCTAAAGGCAGAAGCGTTCAACGGCGTGGAATCGCTGGGGCCTGATGGTATGGC
Source organism: Argiope argentata (assembly GCA_026289955.1). Classification (NCBI taxonomy): domain Eukaryota; kingdom Metazoa; phylum Arthropoda; class Arachnida; order Araneae; family Araneidae; genus Argiope; species Argiope argentata. The sequence goes on along the minus strand of JAOUZG010000631.1, from coordinate 176,348 downwards.
TTTGGCAATGATGGACTGGAGAGCTCAAGGTTTGAAACCACTAAAGATCAAGGTTCCAATAAAGATGCGCTATACTCTATGAATGTGGGGGCACTTTAAGCGACAAAATGAAAGAATATGTGACCTCTTCCAAATGTAAAACAGAAATGTCAACATGAAAGGTCAGATCAGATACATTTATCGTCTCATGAAGGTTCTAAAATTGGAGTGTTATCATATAGCAGACCTCGTGAGTTGTTGATGGAATGAAGTGTATTGATACAGTTATACTAAATGACACTCAAGCGAAGGGATCAGTGGATAGACGCAATTATTGTAATTGTTAAATCTAACTACCACATTTTATTTCTCTACATAATAGTTTTCATAGATAGAAAAATATAATTCCAAAAATAACCCACAGAATTGTTGAACTGACCTCACAGCATTGTCGAAAAGGGTAAAATTATCAAATATTCGAAAGTG
>JAOUZG010000631.1:114445-162557 GCA_026289955.1 Argiope argentata | reverse complement strand
CTTATCCGTTGGGCCAAAAGTGCACTTCGGTCCGAGGGATGTTGGCTAGCTTATATGGATAGCATTCACCACAAATGCATCCCAGAACAATAACCCGAAAAATAGATAAATGAGCTTTTAAGGAATAATTGTCAATGAGTAATAATTAAACACCTTTTGAGATTTTTGAAATAAATTAAAGAAGCCCTGAAGTACATGCTCCACTGCTACTACTTTTCTCTTGATATGGTAGAAATGTAGTTTATTTCACCCATTTTCTTTATTGTTATCCAAGGACTTAAGTTCCAAAGTGATCACATTAGCTACTGTACCTATTAATAGTTATTCAATTGAAAAAAATAAATGAGCACGTCTTATGTTCATTACAAAACACAGGGCGTCAAAAGTTAATTTAAACAATCTCAGGGACCATCTCTAGTCAGCTTAATAGCGCATATGTATATACTCACCAGTGTTCAGATAAATGTCAAAATATGTTCGAATTCATTAAGCCAATTTTTAAAAAAATACGGCAGATCATTAGAGGAATAAAAGAATTTTCAAGTTGAACTCTTAGAATGGAATGGAGTTGAAGTGAGGAATTGAATTTTTAAAATTCACTGTAAATTAAAAAAGAATTTCATTTAAAATGATGGAATATTATCTCTCAAAGAACTTGGCCTAATTGGACAACTATAAGAGAGTATTAATTAAAGGTTTTGAAATGCCCATAGCCAAAATATTACAATGAAAACAAAAAAATGAACTTATTTAACCCGGCAGGACGGGCGCGGGGTGTTTCGACACCCCACGCCCAAAAATATTCATCTGCTGTCTGTCTCTATAAACTGAAATGATCTGGTCCATCAGTACCTGCCTCGAAGGTCACTTTCCATGCATAGAGTCTGAAAACGGCGAATTCAGACTCCATTTCAGTCTTACAGAAGGATTTTGGGGTGTGCGGACACCCCGTGCGCGCGCTCGTGTTAGTATTTTTCAGTGCGAAATCATGGCTTGTTCCAGTCGTTCTGTTCGGTCTTTTCTTTGTTTGACGTATAGACAAGAAATAAACAGACTTCAGGAGATGTCAGAAGAGATTTCGTCAGATGAAAAGAATATCGAAGAAGAATTAAACGATTCAGATAATAATGACATATTCACTGTTCAACAGCCTGAATTAGGAGAATGCGATTCTTCAGTGGAAGTTTGCGACCACTCTAGCTTTTTTATCGGAAAAGGTATAAAGAAAGCTGAGTCACGGAAGATGCTATTTGTGTCAAAGAAACAAGGATATTAAATCGAAAACCATGTGCGTCAGGTGCGACAAAAATATATGTCGAGGACACTCAGAAATTGAAGCTGTATGCAATAACTACAAAAATCTTAAGTTTCAGATCCATGTACACCTCAATTATTAAGAAAATTGATTATTATCAGTATTTAAATTTACAATAATGTATAATTTTTATTATAATAAAAATTGTAAAGAAAAATCAGTAAGTGCTAAAGGGGAAAATTTCCGTTTTTCGAACTGAGACAAAAACGGTAAGGGCTTTTAATTTATTCATTTATAATTTTGAAAATTACGATAATTTAACATATTAGTTATCATTTTTCTCGCAAAAAAGTGTAATTATCATAAATTTTCTTAGGAATTCAAATCTTTAAAAAATTTTGCATTTATGCCTTTTAATATGTTTGGGGTGTGCTGACACCCCATGCCCGTTCTCGTGTTACTTTTCGCCGCGCCCGTCCTGCCGGGTTAATGTACTGCCTTAATGTTTGGTAAAAAATGTCTGAATATTGAAGCATCCACTGTATTGTTGGTTTGTCACTGAACAACTCTTTTTTCCAAACTCACAGATTCAAAAACTTTATTTTGAATAATTACATAATTACCATCAACATTGCTTTGCATAATTACCAGCAACAAAATACAATGCTAATTCAAGTGCTCTTCAAAAAATATTTGGCTTTCCTCAGTTGTTGAAAATTAAAGATTTTGTTCAAGATATGAGATTTTTTTATATTGCAATACCACAAAAAGTTTTATAGAGCAAAAATATTATATGATTTTTTTTCACTATAAAAAGGAGGGTTATACTGTGAAAGTTAGAGGATATATGAAATGAATATTTATGTTTTTAATTGCACTGTGATGCTTTAGAATTGTCTTCATTAGAATAACTTATGTATGCAATAAACAAAATTTAAGACAATGAGAATAACATGACTTTAATGTTATACCATTTTGCAGAATCATGGGCATAAAGTAATATCTAAAGCAATTTATCTGCAGCTAAACATAATCAATATTCGATGCAGGCGAAGAGTAGTAAATAAAGGAAACACCAAACAACTTTTATAATGAAATTTTTTTATTGAAGTACAAACATGATTGCTTTTAAATTATCACTACAAATTTTGCAGAATTTACTAGAGAGAATCGATATATTTTCCTTTTAAATATTTCAGGTGTCATAGAGATATTTACTCTTAGCAGTCCTGTATATGGTAAAAACAATACTTCACATGAAGGTCAAGGCAAACGAATACAGATGATAACAAAAGATGGGGAAAAAAATAGCTCTGAAAAATTTAAAATCTATACCTGAACAAAGAACACATAAATCAGTCACACGAAATAAACAAAAGGAAAAAAAATTTACTTTCTTTTCTAAAATCTGCCAGCAGAGGCTATGAAAATGCAACATTTCAACATAGTAATTAAAATATAGCATTTCTTTGACTATTCAATCAAAAGTAATTATCGCTTGGTTATTCCATCTCGTTTATTTAAGAAATGCTACACTTTAACTACACCTGGTCGAACATCATTCAAATGCAACTAAAGCTCAGAAATACTTTGAAACATCAAAAAATATATAAAATTTTCTTTTAAATCTCATCTAATTAATAATGGTGATTCTTCTCATTTAATACTTAATGATATAAAAACCGAATTCATTTAAATCGAATGAAAACTTTTTAAAGCAAATAAATAAGATTCGTTTAATATTTGCCAGATTAGCTTTAGAATAACTTAATAAAAAATGTTCCACTTGCTCTCCATATGGGCGAATCCTTTTCCAGGTGATCGATTCGGAGAGGAAGAGTTCACTTTTTTCGTTTTTGTTTCTTCAGAGGCGAGAGAATCACTCCTCTGACTGAAGAGGTCGACAAAATTCAGACCCAACAATAAGTTAAACACAAATCGTAGAAAGAATGAATGACAGGTGCAGAAGTTAGAAAACCAGCAAGTCTTTGTGTTAAAAACAATCTAATTTCTGCGACCGAGGCATCGACTCCATCGTTAGTATTAGTGAAGAAAGGAGAAGGAGAAAACAGGAACCCTAAAATATGATCATGAACCAGAAGAAACAGAGCAGAAAGAGTTGTTGTTGTTGAAGCGAAGACATTGTGTTTTGGCAGAAGAGTCACGGAGGAGTCAGTTATCACCATCGTCAGAACCTTCCTCTTCGGCTTCTTCCAACCAGGTCAGCCACTGATTAACCTATAATAAGCAAACAAATAAAGATAAAACATACAAGAAATTCTTGATGAGCCACTAAAAATTACATTTCTAGAAACATTAAATGGGTTATCTCATATAATTTTATAAATTTCAGCAGAAGGGAAATATATATTTTATAAATAAAACTTCTCATAAGAAGCATAATTCTTAATCATCACTGGAATGCAATTTGGGAAAATCAGTTTGCTCAAGAAAGTTCATGATGAGCTGAATTCACGATTTCAATTCCAAAAATTAATTGCTTGTCAGATTAGAACTAGATTCACAGGATACTTCACTTCCATAATTATACTAAAGCCAGTATAGAATTCTTTTCCCTTTTATGAAACACGTTGATGTTTCCTGAACTCTAAAACCTTTTTTAAATAGCATAAACTTAAATTAAAATTCAAAAAAAAAATCACCTTTTTTTCAATTTTATAATTTTTCTATTCTTTAATAATATTTTAACTCTTAGCACTATCCACAAATAAATAATTTCCTATAACTGTTCAATTTTGATATTTCTTTTAAGGAGATAAAAAAATTTGTCTTCACTTTTATTTTATAATTACTTTAATTTTTATGCTTTCAAAGCAATTTATATAAGAATTAATGTTGAAAACATCAAAATAGAGAGGAAAAAATCTTTGCATGAAATTAAGTTGAATGTTGAAACATTAATATGTTTTGCTCTCTTTTTGCATCTGAATTTTTTTAAAAAAAAGTTGTTTACCTTTTTCACGTGTAGATTAATTTAGAAAATAAATCCTAACTAAAAACAAAACATTAATTTACCCAAATTCATTAGGGGGGGAGATAAAAAAGCAGAAACTAACCTGGAACAGAGCCTTTCCTTTTCCTGGGTATTCATCATTGACATCTTCTTTCCATTTCAAAAAGGCTTCCTCCTCAATTATTTCTAAGTCATAAAACATCATAAACCAACGCAATAGCATTCCTGAAAAAGAACAGTAATTAGTAAAGTTTAATAAGTGATTATGAAAACTAGGGTAGGGAATAAGAATCATTTCCAGAAGAAATTTCTATTACTAGTGACAAAACATTTAAAAGCCAATTCTTGTATAATCTTTAAGTTACTGCCACTGTCATAACTTTTTTGAACTTGAATTATAATAATGAAAGATACAAAGAAATATTAATTAATCTGTTAGGGATATGTTATATGAATTATCACACTACTTAGGATTACAATTTATCCCAGGCTTTATAATGTTTTCAAAATAGCACAGTAGCTTTAATGAAAGCAGAAGGTTTCATAGAAGATTTATTCAACATAATAAGAGCTATAATGCTATAAGATATCAAGACATATAAGATCTATAAGCTATCACAAGTATCAACACAGAAGCATATACCAAACTGGTACTTAACTCGTCTGAACATACAATAACATATGAACTTCAGCCAAACTTTCGGTGCAAAATTAATGAACTTTCTAACAATATCATGCTGAGAAAAATTACATTTCAAACCATTAATTATATTAAACTAAAACTAGTAGCTTAATTCAGAAAAAGTATCTATTTCATGAGAAAGTGAAAAGAATAATAAACATTAATTAAGCATAACTTTTTTTGCAGAAACGAAAAAATTATCAAATAAAAATAGATTATACCTTTAGGAAATCCATAGTGAAAACAGTGAACTTGAAGTGCATACAGAGCAACAAGTTGTAAGTCAGGATGCTCATGTAAAAAAGCTTGAAATACAGGCTGAAAATAAAAAATAGTAGAATTAAAACCCAAATAAGCATTAAAAATTTATAAAAACTCTAAAAGAATAACTTTTAACTTGTCAACTCATCTTTAAAACTTAAAAGAAGCAACAACTCAATAAATTAAACAGTTCTTAAAAAATATATTATGATATTGAATATTAAAATATAAATGAAACTCTTATGGGTATAATAAATGTCTATCAAGAATATGCAAACATGGAAAAAAATAAACATAGGAAAAAATACTAAAGAATATTGTTTATTGGGAGAGAAATAAAGATTACTTTTAAACAGATATTTTCAATTCAAGAATACATATTCAAAGAATATAAACAAAAGCATATAAATATTAGTTTTACCTTAAACTTTTCTAACATTTCCCGCTCTTTATCCAAAATGTTTTTCTCGGGTATACAAGTAAGATCAATGCCATCAGCTAAAGTAGTTTCTTGGGTAATATATTTAATCATGCTGAAATAAAAATTAAAAATGAATTACAGAAGATATTCTAAACATTTTTTCCAGATTTTGTTCAGAATTGAGCTGCTACAATTGCTTGATTCAGAAAGAGAATTCTGAATATTGTGTAATGACTTTACCAAAACAAAACAACAGAATTCTAAAGTCATTGCTAATTTATGCCTTAAATTTGAAATTGCATTTGTATATTTATGAATTTTTATATTAATATATTGTAAGGTATTACATATGAAAATGAAGAGACAAGGAAGGCAGCAATATTTCAAGAGAGTAATAATTTAGTTTTAGATTGTTTTCGTAAGCTTTACTACTAATTACAAACATTTCATCTTTTTAAAGTGAGATTCTAAATACATAATAGACAGAATATAATTTCTTAGATGACAGTTACCACACATAAATGACTTTTTCACAGAGCAAATATTCAAACCTTGAACATAACAGGACTAAAATGATATCATTCTATAATTCTTTAAAATGCTTATACTTAAAACTACAGATATTGATATAATGCTAATTAAAAAGTGAAATGTAAGCATATCAATAAATATCTGCAAAAATAGTACTTTATAATTAATCTCTTATGCTAATAATTTCAAAATAATTGTTTTACAATAAAATTTTAAAAAGCTAGCATTGATTCATAATTAAATAGTTATATGTTATTGTTTTAAGAGCTATTTTTAACGAAGACATTTTTATTATGTAGAATCAAATCAAATATAAGGGCTAATAACAATAAGATGTAACAGAAACAGAAAATAACTATTATACAATAAATTGAGACTTTAGTAGATGTTATTACTGACCATGAGACAAGAGCACTGACAAATCCAGGTACAATATGTTGAGCTGAATCCACATTATCCTTGATCCACCTATAGAGGGCAGTGGGACTGGGATCAGCATGTAATTGTTTCCATAAATCAGCTTGAATTCGCAGTAATGGTAGCAGAAAGCTCAAACCTCGATCCTCTAAAATATCTGCTAAGCGTTCCTTGGTGCGATCAATCTCTGGAAGAGCAATTAAATTATGAATCCCCAAAACAAACTACTGTATCTATTGTTTAAATTGAAAATCAGTTTTAACTCCAAGAAATGTACTCTCATGGTCTCAATTTGGGAAAAATTTCAACACAGTCCAACATTTAGATGCTAGCCATAGATATGGCTTGTGTTAAGGAAGGGAAGCACAGATATTCTTTAAAATTCCAAAACACATTTTGTAATAAACTTTTTAATTCAACACTGAAAGGTTTTAAAAAAAGACATCCTGCCATTTTACAATTGTTCAAGTTTATTCCCTCAATACTTTGTAAGATTTATTCTGTTTCAGAACTGCAACTAAGATTTTCATATCAAAATATCTTTTGTATTTTTTTAAATACTGAATAATATTTGTTTCACTTATCAAATGAAACTGAATATCAAATTATTTCTTAGTCTTTTAAAAGACCCTATAGTGTCGCTTTTCAGTAAATTAAATTCAATCTAAAATTGTTCACCTTTTAAGTAATTAAATGCATTTAAGCGGGCCATAAGATACAATACTACTGGGAAAAGCATCTATAAAACAATAAGCTATATAACAAACGAGGAAAAAGATCCTAAATTTAAAAAAAATTATGAGTCTTAAAAAATTTTCTTCAGGCAGTTTCAATTCAATTAAAATGCTGTTAACTATAAAATCAAAAGAAAGAAAGAAAAGAGGAAGGGGTAGTTGCAGAATTTATAGTACACTCCATGCCAATAAATAAAGTTATAATAATTCTATATAATTAAAAGAGAATAACATTATGAGAATGCTTTTTTTAAAGCATTCTATAACTTAATGGATAATTTCTCACCTGGTAGCATGGAGAGCAAATTGATCTTGCTTTGACTGAAGATTGAATGCAACCAAGTACGGCCCTGGGATTTATGCAACTGCTGAAGACACAATAAAAAGAGTGGGTAGTGTGCTCCAGATTCCAAAGGCTCAGCAACTTGTGAAAGAGACACCAAATCACTGGCAATCCCCCTTGCTACAAATCCAGCCACATGAGATTTCACTCGAGGAATCTCAGTTTCTAGTTCAGAGAGTTGTTGGAAGATGTTCTTCAAAGCCTACGATAAGAACCAATAATTATAACTATGTATTCTTTTTTTCTTTTTGAAAAATTCAAAAACAAATAGTTTGTTATTTATATATATATATATATATATATATATATATATATATATATATATATATATACATACACACACACACATAAACAATGAAGAAATAAAAAATTTTACACAAATATATTCACAACTTTTTTAAAATGATGCTAGCAAATGAACTATACATTAGTTTTAACTATTCCTAACTTGATTAGCAAAGTAAATAAATCAACTGATTTATAGGGTGGGGTAAAAAACCATTCATGCTCTTATATGCTAAAATAACACTTGTATTGAATTAACTTGGCGATTTGAAGCAAAAGAAATGTTTTTTAGGGTTAACAATATTCAAAGTGAAATGGAAATCACATTTCCCCCCATCAAAATTCAGTTATTTAAAATTTTATAATCCCACCCTATAAAATATACACAATACTGATGATTAATAAAAGTCAAGCAGTCAAAATGAAATTATTTTGTTAAATGAAATTAATCCATAAAAAAGCAAAGAATTTTTTTCAGATTCATATTTCAAACTGCATACATTTCTTTCAACAATATCCTTCATATTCTTAATCTTACTTTGCATTTTTGCATCTGTTATTCTGAATCTGTTCAAGAACAGGCAACTAGAATGGAAACTTACCTCCATCACTTGATTTCCATTCACTTGACCTTCCTTTTTGAGTTCACTCATCAACTGGCTGAGGAGTTCACGTTCACTTTCAGTCTTCTCAATGGTTGATTTCATCATCATAAGGAGAACATCACTCACATACCTGAGGAAAAACAACAATGATAAAAAGATGATTTGCTTCTTAAATGTGTCAAAAACTTTCAGAAATGGTAATTTCTTGTTTTGGTACAATGTAAAATAATTTAAATGATAATAAAACCAACCCTAAAAAGACTTTTTTTAAAACAAAGTATAAAAGAAAAACAACCAAGTAAATTGGAAGTTAAATTTAATTCGATTATAATTATAGACAAATAAAAATGTATTGTATGTATGAGAGTTATTTTATATCTTAAAGTTAAAATCTTAAAAACACTTCAAACAGCTGAAAATTATTATTTTTGAATATCTAGAGAAGAAAAGAAATTCTAACAATTAACTGGAATATACTGTCTGAAATGTAATTCAGAAAGATATAAAATTTTAAATATAAATCTATATATCATATGGTTAAGAACTAAATAATCTAAAAAGAATGGAAGACAGAGAGGATATGCTTACTTTTTCGGCATTCGGATTTCTTTACATGCTTTCACTGCGGTTTCTAGATTTTGCGATTTCAAATATTCTGTTACGAGATCATCCTAAAAATTAAGATTAAAAGAGTAAAACAAAACAACCTGAACTTATATTTTCATGCATATAGGCAATCAATAGCCTAGAATTTCAAACTACACATAAAACTAAGTGTAAAATGTAATTTTCAAGTAGTTTATAATCTCATCTTATTTTTTTAAAAATAATTTTAATTTTCAAATAGTATGATTATATTAAGGCTTTTCAGAATTAAAATTGAATAAATTTAAAATTATTTAAGTTAATTAGTTTTTACTTAAAATTATCATGAAAATGTAATAGTCATTTTGCCTATCCATTCCATAAAATTCAGTTTCTTGAAAATCATTATTTAATAGTAACTTACACTTTTCTTCATTACTTCATCTTTTGTTGGAACCTGCTTATTGGCCTTATTTTTATCTTGAGTAACTTGTTTTACAATCAGTGCAGGCTTAAAAAAGAAATAAGTCAAAATTATTTTCATATTTTTTAAAAACTTATTTAGTTTTTTGATACTTATAAATCAGTATTAAGTGCTATTTATGCAGATATAATTTTCATTTAAGAAAGAATAATAAAAATTATTAACATAAGAATTCAGTAGACTAGAATATTATATTATTCTCTAAATTAATCAGTAGAAGCGCTTTCATACACTCTCTGATGAAGGCATTTTCTCTCCAAACATGAAATTGGGGGCCTTACATATATTGATGAAGAACAGTAACAAAATATTGACTGATATTGTTAATTTATTAAGCAATCCTTAGCATTTTATCTCGGGGATTAAAGCAATAGGAAGCAAAAGACCAAATTTGTGTTTTAGAGGCACTGTTCAAAACAAATTAAAACCACAATTTAACACAAAATTACAAATGCAGCCACAAGTTTGCATACCAAATTTCATATATTCAACTCAATGTATTTTTTAATTATGTTTATCTGATTAAAAGAACAAAGTGACAACCCCCCCCACTTATCTATGTATTTGATTACAAATTTGGTATCTATACTTTTGAGTTAAATCCTGGTGCCACATTTTACCAGTTTAAACCCTTTTAATTTCATAGTTATTATGTTAATTTGTACTTGAAAAGCCAGACTTCCATTGAATTGCATCAGTCTAACTCAACACACTTTTGAATCGCCTTTCTCATAGACAGACATAATACCTAAAAAGACATTGTGTCAACTCTAAGAGGACTAAAACCAGAAAACTAGATAAATTGACAGCCACTATGTTTTCTCTATACTTTATGCATGAGAAATTAAATATTAATCAGAAAATTACTATATAATTTAAACTTTTTTTGATTTGATAAGATAAAATTAATATAATATTCAACCAGATAGGTTAAAATTTAAATGCGAATGCAAAGTATTAATAAATAGAACACTTTAAATTAAATCACAATTGTTCTTGATAAGCACATACTTTTATATTATATACATATTTAGAATTATTAAATTGCATTTTTGTATTAATGAACCTTGATTATTTACAAAAGTTTTAAATAAGTCATACAAAGTCTTGTAATGCTGGTAATTTAATTTATATATTATAAATTGAAACAATTATCTATTTGTATTTTACCTTTAAAACATGCTATCTCCCCTAATTATAAAAAAGATAGCTTGTCTGCATGTGTTTTGTCACTCTACAAAACAGACCCACGAACCTATAGAAATGGATTTCAGCAAAAAATAACTTGGGAAATTAAAATATAAATCTCATTTTTTTTGCCTTTCTTTTTTTGAAATTTTAGTTATTTTTAAATTAAAAATAACACAAAATTTATGCATTTTACCATAATACCTTTTTAAAATAATGAAACCACCATCTTTGCAAAGAAAAAATTCTAAGGGAAGTTCACACAATTTTTTCCCATTAATTTCAATAAGATTAACAGTTTTTACAGTACTTTCAATAAATTAAAACAATTTAAATTTTTTAACATACATTTTATCTTGAATATTTCTTCTGTTGTTGATAACCAAGATTTTTTTTTTTAATAACCCGTAGGCTTCCTTTAAAAACATGAGTTTCAATACATTTTGCATCTTCCCAATTACATTTAAGAATAATTCTTTTTCTCTTTCAATGCAACAAGAAATATAAAAGATGCATATTTATATATAAAAAAAAAAACGGGAAGTTACTTTTTTTTTCTCCCTTTTTTGAATAAATGAATTAAAATGTTTAAAAGATTTGATACAATATAAAAACACACACCTCTGATCCTTAATAAATGGCACATTATAATCAAGCTTACAAATTACTTTTGATAAGTAACAATGTTATCAAAGGCATCCAGTTATAAATAAAATCAAGCTGCTGGAATTAACGTTTGGAAAGTGAGGAAGACACATAAAAGGCAAAAATATTTAACAGACTTAAAATTAAAAATTTTAATAACTCAAAAAAATTATGATTAAAACTTTCTTTACAGAATTAAATACTAAAAAGTAATATCCTATACATTTGAGTAGTAAGAATAATATTTTCCACTACAATACAGAAACATTTTTTTAATCCAGTTTTTTTTTTGCTTGCATACAAATAAGTATCGTATTTTTTATCCGATTGTTTAATTATAAAAGTATCTAGTTTTTAACTAATTAACGGAAGAAGTTACCTCTTTCTGCAGAGCAGAAGTAGGTGGTCCAGTTGGAATGATGGGAGAACTCTCCCTCAAGATAGAGTTAGGAGTATTGGAAGTGATCATAGATGAATTAGAAGGCTTGTTAAAGGTCTGTTTGTTCTTTACCATCATAGAGTTCTGAGCTGGACGTAAACTTATCTGAATAAGAAATACAATAATTGCTTTAAATAAGCTATGCATTCTAAACTAAAACAAAATTTTTTAGGCAGAAGTTTTGCTCCAGTTTAATAGTTTAATCTATGCAAAAATAAAGTCAAAGAAATCTTTTACAGATATTTAGAAACAAACAAAAATCTACATTATATTACACACACACACACATATATAGAAACAAACAGGAATAGGCAAAAAGATAAATCACACATTCACAATTAGTTTAAACAAATAACAATAACAAGCTGTATAACATTAAACCAGACTGACAAATTAAAAATTTCTTCAAGACTACTTATTAAAAATCACTAAAACCAACATAACAGATAAATATTAACAATAAATTCATATATATGATAAGTAAATTATTATCATGCCAGATGGCAATGAATATGTATATATCAATAGCAACTTTATATAAGCTGCAATATCTCACATGAAATTTTCAAAGGAAAAATGAATAATAAAATTATTTTATCAAAATCTTGTTCAGACCTCAACATAAATTTTAAGCAAGCACCACTCATAGAAAAACAATTAGATTGATGAATCATAATATATCTTAAATAATTATATAATAATTCAATAGCAAAATTCAAAGGATTTCATATAAAGCCTTATAAGCCATAATTTTTTTTATTCTGCTAATTCATTTTAAATTAAAACAAAGAATTTGATTCATCAAAATGATACAATATTAATTTTTTCATTAATAATTAAAAATCTTAAAATTATTACAAATTTCACTAAACCAAGAGAATGACAATTTAAATGTATTTAAGACATAGAATACAAAGATAGCTAATCTGCACAGTAAATTTCAAGATACTTTAAAAAGTAATAGTGGTGTGTTGAATTAATTTTTCAATAACAAGAAACTTAAAACAAATTTTTAAGCTAAGGAAATATTTTTGAGAATTATTAAAATGAATTTAATTTAGTTTATTAAAGAAATCTTAGTAATTGCCATGTTGTATGCTGATGTAATATTGAGCTTGCTGTTCAAAAAACAGAATTCATTATCAATAAAAATGTAACATTTTAAACAGTCACAAAAATTTCTTTAAGCAATTTAATATTTACAAATATGAAAAAAAAAAAAGTTGAAAACAATTGTTTGGCGATTGGATTTTTTTATGGAACAGAAAAATTGGAATTTTAGTATTATTATTTAGATTAATCCACGTTTCATTAAAATTTACTTAAGCATATTTCTAACAAACAAAATATGATATATACATAAGACAGTGTATTTCTAATTCCATAAAACTAGTGATTAAAAATTAATTATATAACCAACCTCATCAGTGCCACCTGTATGTGGTTGAAGAGATTTTTTAAGGAATCTTGGTGGAAGTTCCCGACTGGAAGCTGTTCCACCAAATCCCATTTGATTCTGGTTTTGGTTCTGTTGTCTAGGTTGTTGATAAGCAGGAAAGAGATCATGGTCACGGTTAGAAAATTGTTTATTTCGATTGCTATTAAAGTATGGCTGAGAGGCATTGCCAGATAAAAATCCTGAAATAGGAAACAACACTATTGGCAAAAAATATAAAAATGATGCTTTATTAAATTCATTATTATGAGAAAAATTTCAGTCTTACCTGTTCCTCCCATCCCACCTCGAGCAGGTCGGCCCATGTTATTAGAATAGGAAGGAAAGGTATCTGTAGATATCACACCAGGGCCAGTACCCAGAGAACCCACACCTGAAGAAAAATGAGCTATCGTTACATATTATTTTAAAGACAATTTCACTTGAATCTCAGTATAATCATTTAAATAACTGGAAAAAAAGCAGCTAATATTTTAAATTTTCTAAAGGCATTTATCTCTTTTTTTAATACCATAATATTTCAGATGTAGCATGTAAATAGTCAAGAGAACATATAAGTACCTGTGATTGTTTCTATTGCAAAAAACAAATAAATAAAAGAAAGGAAAAGATATTTAGTGAAACAACTGTTTCTTAAATTGAAGGTAAAAAGTCAAATAAGCCACAACAAATTTTATATATTTGAATTAAAACAAAACTAATAGGGCGAAGTAGGAAAATATCCTTACCAATAGGAAGAGAGCTGAAAACATCATCCATGCCGCTGCGCAGTTTGCTCATATTGTTGAGCATTCCGCTCGATGGAATGGACAGGTTGCGGGCAGGAATATTGTGGTGGAGGTACGACCCATAATCTCGGGCCGCATCATCCCGCACCTGTTGAATGGTCTTGGGACCGTGTTCTGCAAGATGCCTACGAGGAATCCACTACAAAATAAAAAAAATGTGTATAATTCTTCAGATAACTATAAACTGTTACAATTATTACAACCTTTATATCAATAAATTATGGCATGTTTATTCATTTTAACCTTTGGCACTTGGAAAATAATTCAATGCATAATTATTCATTCAATAGAAGGATTAGTTTATTACTTCAAATTTTTTATAAACATTTTAAGGTGAATTTTAATGAAAAAAATTAATGCTACTCCTTACCTCTCTGAGGATTTTTCAAGCAATCAAAGTTGGAAAATAAGTAAATAACATGTTAACATGATGCTAGCGAGGTGACATTGGAGGGTAAAAGGTTAATAGTGATATAAATTAAATTTTATTTTAAGTTTCTTCTTTTCAGCCTATATATCATACAAATATTATAAACATAAACTTCCACTGTAAGTAATCATAATCAAATGAAGGTTGTTTTTTTCCAAATCCAATAATTATTTTCTGATCTCAACAAACTTATAACCGTATTAAATAATTCTAATATTCAAGCCGAGTAATTTTTTTTAAAGTAAATATTATGATCATCATTTTGTTTTAAAAACTAATTATGAGAACAGCAACCAAACATCAAATGAAGTATATTTAGATGAGTGATATACTTTAGGATATGTTTATTACAGCTAAAAAATATTACAAACATTTTAAAAGTTTGCATAAGCAAAACCCAAAAAGCTCTATAAAAAAAAATCCAATTTATTATCATGCCACAATAAGTTCCTACTCAACAGAATTTTAATATATCATTTAAAAAGAAAAGAAAAACATACCCTGTTCTGTCTGAGTTCTAAGACATCTTGTAGCATGAAGCGAATGCGAGAAGGCAATTCAAAGTTAGAGGCAAATACTTGCATTCTTTCAAAATACTGATCCATAAGTGGCTGAAAAATATAATTTTTTTTTTCAAAATATATAATCAACAGGTATTATAGAAAGAAAAAAAAATGGGAATAAAATCTTATGTAAATATTAAAAAAGTAAAGGAAAATGAATATTGTAGAATGATGAGTTTCTTGCTTATTATATGGAATTTGATTAGGCAATTCAAGTTAATGGTTTTAAAACATTGGTTTAGAAGAATAAGAAACTTAACGCAGACGCCAAAATACATAAAATTAACAAATGAATAATTAATTATGGATTATGAAAGTATACAATTAAAAATTAAAATAAACCACCCACCAACTTCCATCTACTATACATATAATAGTTAAGCAAAGAGAAAATGCCAGAAGCTCTCTTGAATCATCTTCATAAAAATTGCATTGCTCGGTGAATTAAAAAACTTACGAACTGTAATACGAAATATTTTAAAAGGAAAGAGAAAAGATGCTGCAAGTGCAAATTTTCTATACCTAAGTATGATACTGAACTGAAAATTCAAAAGCCAACTCAAGGAGGGGGGATTGAAAGAAGTCTGTGAAAACTTTGCTTTAAAATGCTAGTTGCCAAACTAAAGAAAGATAATTTAAAATCAAATTATACTGTAATTAAAAGTTTATGCCAATTATTGCTATATGTTATATTGTTCAATAACATTAATATTTAATCTCAAACTAATTTCATTAATCGTTAAGCCTTCTCCAAATATGAAGTCATTTCGGGGGATAGGCTATTATCCTTTGGAGCACAAAAATATAAATTTTTGGAATTTTTAAAAATTATATAAATAATTTACATGCTTAAGATTTAAGAGAAGAGAAAATATCTTATGCAAATCAATGACATATTTTTTTATGAATAATTAATTTTTTAAATTCATTTTGTAACAATTATTGACTTATTTAAGGAAATATTCAAACATGCAATATAATCAATGAAAACCACTTATATAATCTTACAACATGAAAAAAAGTTATAAAAGAAAAATAAACAATTTTAGTAACAAGTAATCACTAAATAAAGCCAACAATAGCAAGTTATTTAAGTGGTATTTATATTTTAAATGCACTATATTCTGAAACATAATATTTAAAAACTAAGAAAATTATACATTAGAAAATATATTTAACATTCCTATAATTTGGCTTGCTAATACAAGAACTCAACTGAAAAGTGAACATTTTAACCACCCCATTTGTATACAATTTACTCAAATATAAATAACATCATCCACAATTACAAGAACTCAACTGAAAAGTGCAAATTTTAACCATCCCATTTGTACAAAACTTACTCAAATGCAAATAACACACCATCCAAAAAACCTCCATAAATTTTCAACCACTTGACTAAGAGAGTCAGGAGAAGGAAAACATATTTCCTTCACTAATGTGTTTCAAATGATAGAGAATCTTGTGTCATAGTTGTGTGGTGGTTCTTCTGCAAAACCCAACTGAAAAGATGTCAAGCATGGAGAACCTTCCTTTCGCAATTTGATTTGAACAAAATATGAATTTTATGAGACAGCTTTTACAAAACATAGCTATAAAAACCTATTGAGTTTATTTTTTGCTTGATGATAAAAGAATTAAATTGAAAATATAAAAAAACACATTAAAAACGATATAGATATATATTTTACCCAAGAGGTATATAAACTAGTGTGATGGCATCCATAGGCAATAAAGTCAGAGCCTTTGGTTACGGTCAGAAACCAACACACGTCAAAAGGTTAACTATGATATTTCATTTTAATGAGATCCTTTATCATTGATTTCCCTGAAGTCAATATTAACTGTTACCCACTAAATTGATATTTATATTTACTTTCAAAAAATCACTGCTAACACAACTCCCATATCTCACCCCCCTCTTTTTAAACGAAAACTTTTATAATTCTGAAATTTGTCAACAACTGCTTTAACTTTTGACTAAGTAAAAAACAATGTCTTTTTAAGTATTAAAGAATCTTGTAAACAGACTTCTTTGTATAACAAAGCTTAAACAATTTTTCTAAAGGAGGAGTGGGGGACTCCAATGTCCTATTTACATATGGAAAATGCTCTTTGCTGAATACTTGAAAATAGTATTAGTTTACAAAGATTTAAAATGAATTTCCTATACAGCAGTTTACTTTAAGAAAGTGTTAAGACCTTATGGGCTGATTGAGAGAAGGGACAAAGAAATTACTTTGGCTTTTTCGGTGTCCAGCCTTTGTCCGACGGTCTTCATGATCTGTGCGAGGCATTCCAGGTCCTGTGCCAGCTCCTTCGGGCTGTTCCTACGGGGCTTGGCCAGGAGCTGCTGGACACATTGGTGCAGGATGGCCTCGTGCAGAAGCCCCTGCTTGCCCAACTCCCCAATGAACGTGATATTGCCCAACATCTTGTGCTTCGCCACACTCCTCTGCTCCTCCTCCTCCGCACTGAGGGCACCATCTTTACGATCAAAGGCTAAAGAAAGATCATAGTTGCAAATCTATTATAGAATATAATTACAAAGCTATGAACAATTATTATTTACATGACCAATTATTATTCATAATTATTAATCCTTAACCTTTTGAAATGCAAAAATTTAAAATTTCTGAATTTTCAAAAATTATGTAACTTTTAAGTGAAGAGAAGATACATTTTAAAAATTAATAGTGGACTGCACCACAAAGGAGGGGAGGGTAGTTTCAAAGGAGTACCACAGCACACGACAAACTCTTTATATGAATAATATATACTTAATGCAATTCTTCATTATTTATATATGGAAATAGTAAAACCTACAATATTATCAATGAAAACTTATTTATAAATAATTAAAATTAAAAAAAACTTTAATAACAAATAATCCTGAAATGAAGGCAACAAAGGCAAATTTTTTATGAGGTATTTAGACTTTAAACACAATCAACACTATATTATGAAGAAACCTAATATTTAATTAAACCATATAAAAATTAAGAAAATTATACTATATTAGAAAATGTATTCAACCTCCACATAATAGGATTGCTGGATAATACATGAAGAATGCAACAGAAAAGTGAAAATTTCAGCCATTCTATTCGTATAAACTTACTCAAATGTAAATTCTTCACCTACAAAATTCAAGGCAAAGACCCTATAATTTATAAGCCACTTGACTAAGAAAGTCAAGTGAAGAAAAACATCAATTTTGCTAATGCATTTCAAATTGTAGGGAATCTCATGTCATAGGTGTGGGGTGGTATGTCTCTGAAATCACCAAAAAGATCTCAAATATACAGGGCTTTTTTTTTTCACAATTTTATTTTTTTATAAAAATGTATGCTGTAAACAGCTTTCATATAACATATTTATGAAAGAATTTCGAATTTGTTTATTTTACTCCAGATAAAAAATTTTGAATTAAAAATATGAAAAAAAACTTTAAAAATGATTTTTTAATGTAATATGCATATTAACTAGTATAATGATACCTACAGGCAATTATTAAAGTTAGAACATTATTTTAGAGACTTTGGTTTCAATCAGAAAACATCGTGCATTTAGAAACAATTTTTAGAAAGTAGTGATTTTGCACTGAAACCACCGTGTATCAATGGGTTAATATATATGTATTTAAAAGAACTTTATACCTTTGTTGGAATTAACTACAAATATCTTTATAATAAAATATAATGCTAATGACAATTTAACAGTAATTTTCTTTAAATTTCTTTAAAAAAGTCTTATTAATTAACCTGCTATTTTTTCCTCATCTATTGAAATATATATATTTATAACTATTCATTTTTCCACCAATATATAGATATATTTAGAAGAATTTCTCTCTTGCATACACTTACCTTCAAATTATGGAAAAATCCAACAATAATAAAAACAGAAGCGATTCCAATTTACCTTATAGTTTATTTGATATTAACAGAAAAATTACTAATTAATTTTATTTTGAATGTTATTTTAAAGTCATGAAAACAATTTTTTCTGTATCATTTAGAGATTCAACATTTTTCTATTTTATCACAGATCATGTAAAAAACAAATTTTTAGTCAACAAATAAGTGTTAAGATATAAAATCACTTTTATTTTTACCTTCACTTGCTTTTCTCCTGTTTTCAAATTCGTCCTGGCACTTGGCTAATAAAAGGCGACGGAATGTCTGGAATTTATGAATGGAACTTCTTATAAGTGAGTAAAATACATATCTAATACGGATTATGGTCAACCTCTTAGCATTAGACTAATACTTTGTAAGAATGAAATGAAATAATGGGAATTTTCTTCTGCTCCATTTATTTACGATTCATAATGATAAAATGGTAACTAATAATTTTCAAAGTGTATCTAAGGTTAAAAGCAATTCCACTTCCAGCCAAAATGTCTAGATATTCAATTTAATTCTTACTGCTAAACAATTATTTTAATTCCACTTCACATAAAGTTGGCTTGTATCTTCTTGAATCACATAATGCATAACAAAAAGTACAATTATGAAAACTAAATATTTAAATCATTATTCAATGACTCATATGAATGGAAGAATAAATACACACAAAACTATCATTTTTAAAAACAAACAATTTCGACAAGTTTCTTAACAGCAATCCCTAAAAAAACTATATCCATCAGTTAACATATAGTAAGATACACAAATCATTGATAAAAATAAAAGAAAACTGGGCAGACTTTTGTGAAAGACTGTTCAGTTCAGACAAAGAAAAGTCTTTCTTTAAAACAAATTATTCTCATTAAAGTTACCAGCAATCACCTATTATTTATATTAAGTATGAGTAAATATCAATAAGAATTTTAATTTCTTAAAATTATTCTGCAATATTGAAACTAATTTTAAATGTTGCCACAACTTAAAATTAAATTAGTTTTAAATAGGCTAAAATACTCAGTTCTGCTTGATACTTGTAATATGCTATTTAATTAATCCATTTAAACATTCACATCCCTCAAAATCAGTGATTACAACTTTGCTTTTCTGCAAATTCTAGAGAGCTTCTAATAACATTTCTTTAAGAAAGAACAAAACAACAATTATTCTTATTAGTTACTTTGTTCTAAAACTGAACTTTGAATACCATTTCCTGTAAAGCAAAAAGAATCTATATATTAAATTTAGTAAAGTTCAAATACTAGGTTATAAAAGAAAGCAATAATAAAGGAATATATAAAGATAGAATCCATTTAAAAAATTAATGATGAAAATCAAATATTATCCATATAACTATTATACTGTTTTTAATAGAAGAAATCAGAGCACTGTTTCCAAAATTGTATCAGCTTATTAATAAAATGAATCAAGAATAAAATAAAAGTTAATGATGAGAGGGTTGCTAGCTTTATTTACTATTATTCACATGCAAGAAGATATTAAATTTTCAATATGCATCATAATTTAATTCAATATTAATGAATAATAATTTTCTTTAATTACAGTGTGCATAATAAGTTATTATAAAGGAAAACTAACACATCTAATATTCTACACTTAAAATGAAATAACAGTTGAAGCAAATGAAAAATATAATATCATTATTTTCTTACCAGTTCATAGGAGGAAACTGTTTTGAAACCCTATTTAAAAATCAAGATTAATCAGAAACAAATGCCACGACAGAGGAAAAATAAAAACATGAAATGAAATATTTAGATATTGAAACTTACCCATCACCCAATATTATTTTACTAATGCTAAATAATTGCAATTTTTCAAAGCAAATTAATTTATCTTTTTAAAAACTAAATTAATAACAGAACCTCTTATATTTCAATATTTTTAAAGATCATCTAGGAATAATCTTCATTTGTTTTATAATTAAATTATAAGATTAATAAAAATTCAACAAGAACTTACATTACTGTTATGACTTCCTGTGTTGTTTGATGGTGGGTCAAAATTGGGAGCTTCTTCACACAGTTTCCTGCATAGCAGAGCATACATAGAACTGTACTTCGGTTCATCTAGAGCTTTGTCGAAGATCTGATGAGATAGAGAATCCTTAATTGATTGTTAATATGGAAAATCAATACAGTGGAATTTCAGACAAAATCAACATGTTTTAAAAAGAGAAAATCCATTTTAAATAATAAATAAGAAGAATATTATAGCAATAACTTATTTTTAGCTACTAACAATATCATTCAAATGACACTTTATTTTTTATTTCTAGATCATGCATATTCCCCTTACATAAAATTCAGTTACATTTTATTTTAAAGCCAATAATTAAGACATCAAGATTCATGTATTTATAAATATATATATGCTGAGAAAATTTCTTTTCAAAATGTGGTTTAAATTTCAGGATAATCTTTTGTCCAATAACAATTTATTTTTTTTCAAACTTATAACATTCCTCAACACTACAGCAATTTTTTTATAATAATTTTAGGCATAAAAATTACTTTTTAAATTGTGATTTTGCATTCTTACTGTCACAGATAACTTTTTACTTGAATTAATAAATAATATTCTACAGGATACTAAAATAATTTTATGTATGGTGAAAAAAAAAATTTAAAGCAAAAACCAAAAAAGGAAATATATGATGAATCTGGCTTGAAGACTTTTTCAAGAGTCAATCTCATGAATTTTTTTTGTAAAGGGACTAACTTTTGTCAAAAAAGCTGACCACTCATGATCCAGAAATCCCAGAAAATTGTGGTTTTGGAGATAAATTAGTATCACAAAATTAAAAACAATTTCAAAAGAAAAAAATTAAAAAAAAATCTAAAGACGATTACAAGCAAATTGTTTAAACCAAACAACAAAAGATCATAAAACCTAAAACTAAAATCATTAAAATATATACCCAGGTTTTGGAGTTCAAATTAGTATCACTAAGTGAAAATCACTCAACAGGCAAATTATTTCAATTTTTTTTTTTAACATCTAAATAGTTATAGCAAATTGCTCAAACCAAGCCATAAAAACCTTAAAAAATGAAATGAAAACACATGCCAATTTTAAGTACAACTCCAAAAAAAAAAAGTGAAAAGCGAGTCAACTAATTAGTGGAACCACACCTTGCACTAATAGGTTTTAAAAAAATAATTTTCATGTTATTGTTGTGTTTTAATATTTTGGTTCAGAAAATATGTTTAAATGTATTTCATATTTATCTTTGATTTGTTAGTTACTTGAGTGATTTATAATCACAAATATCAGAAATAATGTTGAATGCTTTTAATTATTGCTCCTATACTCATTATAAGTTTTAGTTCAATAATTAAGTTAGGTAAATTAAAACTTAATCATTTTCTGCTTAAATTTAAATCTCAAATTTTAGGTCAGATGACAGAGAAAATCGGATAAGTGCATAGTACAACAGATTGGAGGCTTGTAGAAGTCTACATATTTGGGGGGAGGGGGGTCGAGGGACACTTCTTCACACAAAGATTAAAAAATACTTATAAGATTTTATTGAAACTTGTACAAAGTAATACTAATCAATACCTGCTAATTGAAAAAAGTACTAATATTTAATAAATAAAAAAAATCACTCAAAATCATCACAAATAAAACAAATAATAAATGATTTATCTTTATCAGGTTATTTATTACTTTGAATTACAATAAATGGGATATTTCCAACATTTTTTCGCTCCCTTACCAGTAATATGACACCTTTGAGAATTTGAGTAGAGTCGAGTCCAACACTGAGGAGTTCTTCACTCAGCTTGTGGAATTTCTCAGGTGTGAGTTTGTTGAGAATTCTAAAAGAAAAATGAAGAGGGGGAGTGATTAGATTTAAAAAGAAATTAAGTAAATCCGAAATTAGACAAAGGCAAAATGACAGTAACAGTTAAAAAGTGATAGCTTTTCAATGAACATCAAAAGTGATAACCAAATAGGAAGAAGTACAACATGATATTATTATAAGAGTAATAAGAAGATGCATACTTTATTGTCACTGAAAATGTGTATTAAATATTCCCAATTCAAGCTACAAAAACTCGCAGCGAATTAACTACTTAATCGGTTAATTTCAAATACCAGTGAAGTTATAGATTGCCCGGCAGCAAGAGAAGACGGTTCCTCAAGCTCAGATGATCATGTAGATTGTTCTCCTAACTCAACTTTTACAAAGCCTTTCTACACTTTGCTGAATAGAATGAATCTTCTCATCATTCTCTTGAACCTTCACCGCCAAAGCATCCGCCCCGGTGTTAATTGCTTTTACAATACTAGCCTGGCCTTGTTTCAATATTTATATTAATCCTCATTAACAAACCTTTATTTATATATTATATGAATTTATCATATTATCCCTTCATATATATCCTAATATAAAGAAGAAAACATATTTAAAGATAGATTTATCCCATATAATAGTACTAGAGATGCTACTTCAGAAAAGGTACATTGGATCTATATTTGATTTTAAAAACTATGGCAACTGAGATTTTAATGGGTATAAAGTTTCCCACTTAGTTTTTCTTCCACATTCAATATATATGAACAGATGCTTAACTTCACTTAAAAACAAGTATTATTAAAGTTTAAAAAACAATTTTATTTCATTTTTCCTTTATTTATAGCTGTTTCTTTTTCTTATCTAACAGAAATAGACTCATAACTACACAAATTTTAAGAATCTCAAAATTTATAAAAAATGAAGAAAAATATTAATAAAATTCTGATATTTTTTAAAAATTAAAAATTTACTATTTAATAAACCTTACAACTTTTTTTTATATAAATATAAAATGATATAGCATTACACTACAATTTTCTTGGGCATTGGTTACTTGAAAATGAAAGAATTACCATTTCTACATGTTAGTTTTTTTAGTACCCATTAAATAATCACATTAATCAACAAATAATAAAAATATGGGATAGTAATTTTTAAAAAAGTAGTTGAAAAGAGCGCCAGTCTTCTGCTACCATATTTCAAACTTGTCTACATTGAATTTTAAATAGTCATTGAAGAAAAAATTGCATTTAGAAGAATTTTGTATAATTAAATAAGCAAAAAGTTTCAATTTTAAAGATAGGACAGAACTACTTCATGTAATATCATTTATTCTGAAGATATTACTGATAAAAAGTACAATTTGATTAATTTCTACTTAATCAAATACTTGTTTAACTTTTTCTTTTTGGAGAATTGGTAACTTTTCCTCTGACCTTAAAAAATGAATGCATAATGTATTAATGAAATTGGCCCTGTCATTAAAGAAAAGATCTGGAGCAAACAAAGTCAAAATTTTTATTTGTATCAAGACATGAATACAATTTCATTAAAAGCTGCCAAGAAATTGAATCAATGCTGCATTCACTGCAGCCTTAAAAAATATGTATACTTATTGATAGTAGATTATTAATACTAATATCAAGATAAATATAATTTTTAAACAAGCTAACAAAAAAAGGCCAATAGGATTTTTTAAAAAGTTAATGGTTATGTAACAGTTAAATTTTCCATATATTTATATAGATGGTACTTATGTATTTTACAGTTTTCGCTAATAGTTTAGTAACTCATTGGCGACAGATTTAAATTTAGTGATAAAGATCAACGGATTACACCACTGCCTAGTTGCTGGCTGAGCAACTCAATGGTGACGACTTCAAATTTGGCGATTAAGTTGGACAGTCTAATACATAAGTACCATATAGACAAATACAAGTAGTTATTTATCAAAGAACTATAAAATAATTCAAACTCTAAAGGGTTTGAATATTTATGGAATAAAAAGGTTTTACTGACCCTCGAACTCTGCGGAACACCTGGTCATTTTTCTCTTGTGGGGAGATTGCATCTCGTTTAATGCTGCTTGGAGGTACCCATCGGCGAGGGGCTACGCTAGCGGCGTCTGGACGAGGGGGTTCGTCCCTGAAAACACAAAAGTAGCTTCATTACTTTTCTGATTTGATTTGTCTGTATTCTATTCCCAAAATCCCCAGGTAATTTTTAAATACCTGAATCTTAAAAAAAAAGTTTTATTTTAGTCATATAATATATTTATAACACAGAAAATGAATTTTTAAACAAATCAAAATCTCATTGTGATAGAAATATTAACTTCTTTATTAAAGTTATTAAATAGAAACTTCTTTATTAAATAGAAACTTCATTTTATTAAAGTTAAAATGAAGTTAATTAAACTGATTCAATTTAAACCAGTATTTTGACAATTTCTAATATTGTTAAAGTTATACTCTGTAATCCAAACAGTCAAAAGTTTATATAGCTATAACAGTCAGAATGCATTAACTTAAAACAAAGTAATGTGTTTGATGTTGTCTTAATCAGATGAGTCAAAATGAAATAATCTGGTATTGCGACCATCTTTGAGCAACAGAGCATTCAGTCAGCAAAAAGCAAGATAAGCTGTTATCAATGAAAATACTACTCTGCACTAATCCCATGGTTTCTTGAGCAACATTTTAAACAGTCACCAACCTAATCTCTTGTGTGACATTTCATTAGTTTCTTGAATATATTACTTAAGACTATAAAATCAGATTTGCTTTTGTAATAGCATTTTTGGCAAATGATTGATTTCATACACAAAATGAAAAGAAAATCTTGGTATTTATTTAATAATTTTTAAAAAGTGCAGTATTAAACATGAAACAATTAATTGAGCATGGCATTGATTACTTGACATAACCATAAATTACATATAATTTCTGAATGAACATATCTTGCAGCTCAGCATTTAAAATATATTAATTTTTTTTTGAGCAAAGGAACAAAATTTGTAAATAACTAAGCCTCCCATGAAAAGAAAATATAAGATCTTTTTGAAAAAGGGGAGGGAAAAGGAGAAAACTCCCTCAAAATAACAAAAATATCTACAATTAATGGAAATTTTATTATATTTCAGAAGTATCATTTTAAAGAAGACACATGATTTCTCTTCTATCACTCAATTCAAATTCTACTACAGCTAATATTATGACTACATTAAGAAAGACAACTCACCTTCCTCCGGAGCATCGAGAAGCACTCCCCGATCCTCTCTGCCTATCCGTTGTTACGTTTATTTTGACCACAGCAGAATAAAATTGGAGCCACAATTATCAACTACACACGGATCTAGAAACAAAACAAGAAAAATCAAAAATACAATTTCTTTTTTTAAAAACTAATTCTGAAAATTAAAAAAACTACCAGAAAAAGTACGACTTTGTCAGAAATGCAATTTAAAAAGTTATTAAAGAAATCTAACAAAATATTGCAAATACTTTAAATATATTAATGATATATTTATAGAACAGATGATCTTTACTAAATATTGCTAACTGTTTTATAGGAATATAGAAAAGTGTAACATATACATAAATTTCTAATTTAGTATTATTTCTAATGATACACATATTTTTAATTACATTATAAATGAATGTATTGTGCTTATTTTAAAAGGATCTTCAAAAAATCCTTTTTCTTAATTTTTTAAAAAATATCATTACTGCATATTTAGGAAAAGTGGAGGTACCTTTATTAGTTAGCAACACAGTAAATCACAATGAGATGGACAGAAAAAAAAATTCAAAAAGTTTTATGGGGGTTTTTTTTGAAAAAAATATTTAAATATTTATTATCTAATGCTATATTCTTTGGTTATGAACCAATCATTGCTTTATTATTTTCAATGTCCTTGCCGATGGGTATCATTCAGTGACAATTTTAGAAAGATTAATAAAATTTAAAGTTTGTACTGCAAAATGCCACATCCATATCAATATCCAAAATTGTAACAATTATATATTAACTGTAGTAAGAAGCCCAAATAAAGCCTGGCATGAAATTTAAAATTATTTAAATTATAAGAAAAAAGCAAAATCATAAAGCTATTTAAAGCATCTTTTCTTTTTCTTTTTAATTTTCAAAAAGAAAAAAAAATTGAAAAGAAAAAAGCTGAGTAAAAAATCAGATATAAAAATTCAAATTACAGCATTATGATCAGTTATGTAAAATATACATAAAAACATTTTACCCATAATAATTAAAATTCACATATAAAGATATTTCCTTTCTTGAACATAACAGAATGCAGCCATGCATAAAAAACAAGTTTAGATCATTAATGATTCATAAGTCTTTTACTATGTTTCTGAACAAAGAATCTATTTATAAACTACAGAAAATTAGGCAAATGAAATAAAATAGGAAGTTTTTATAGTTAAATGTTACAATTAAATCACATAAAAATACTAACAATAAAAAACATTCAACAAATTAACTTTTCATGACATTTTTGATAAAGCAAAATATTCATTCAGAAAAATCATCAAAATTAAAATATTTTGACTTCAAGATGAGAGATTAACAACAAATTTTACATTTGAAGCATTGAGAAAATTCAAAGTTATTCAAAGTTCATATTTAATTTAAAGAAAATTAAAAATATATACACATAGTATGATGTTCTTTGTTTGTACTTACTACACATTATATGAGTTCATCAACCTATCCCTTTAACTGCCAAGCAGATAGTCTAATATGATACTAGCAGACTATTATGCTAATTGGTTAAAAAAATTTTACAAACGTCACATCACCGAATTCAGTACATATATTAATACTTCATAAGAAAATGTATCAGTTTCTATATCATTACACAAATAAATTTAATTAAAGTAATCTAAGGAATAACATTGATTTCTTTAAGCAATATCAATAAAATAAAGCTTTGTTTGTATTTTTCAACGGAATTATTAATAAAAAATATGAAATGCAATCAGAACAGATAATTTAAGACATACTGTAGTAGATATTATATTTATAATTAAAACTGCTTTCCCTTCCCTATTACATCGGCTGAGTGAAATGTATGACGCATCATTACGAAACAATTAGGATAATAACGTATTAAGCACACTTCAGACCAATAAATTAGAACAAACTTAGGTTCACCATACTTAATAAATAAATGTTAAAATATATAAACAAAATTTTTACCGCATAACAACTTACTAAATTTTTTAAATAACGGCCATACACAAAGAGAATAGTCTTAAAAAAAGGTACAATTATATAGTAGTTGAAAATTATTAATTTTCCAACATCAGGCTAGCAGTGCTTTGTCATCAATAGCACCTAACAAAAGAAGTTTATTGTGCTGTTAAAATTCGACGAAACAAGATGGCAGAAACGTAGGTTCAGTGATCCCCATAGACAAATTTCAAAAATTACTTTCTATGCTTGATAAATTTTTCTATAATAAATTAAACTTATTCCAAATAAAAGAAACTATTTAGCCGCGTTTAAAATTATAAAAATATCTCGATTGACCCACACAGAAAATTAAAATAATAAAATAAAATATTTGACACACACTTACAATGAAAAAGCTTTGTCCTAAGTGCCAAATGAAAGACAATATACAGGTAAAATAATATGTGATCATAACATTGGAAAACTCAGAAGATTAGTTTACGCATAGCACTCAGTGATGGCGCTGTACACATTTAAAATTAAAGGGCAATACTGATCCTTTATTAATATATGGACTTCAAACATGTTACATTCCAAAAAATTATTCTTTTTAATTTTTACTGAGTCATCATTACTTTATGAATCTTTCAGAAGTTTTATTTTCTTATTGTTTTCTATCACAAAAATAAAATGGACTAAAATGATGTTGAAAAAAGACATTATTTTGATTTTCTAAAATTTAAACATTTCGATAAAATAATTCAAGTAATTAAACGCATTTGTAGCTTTATCAATATCTATTTAATCCATTCTAATTTATTTAATAAGCACATGTGTAATTCTTATTAGAGTAGGATTTGCTATTTAAAATCGGTGAATTTTAATTTAAACTTTTTGATTCACTATTAATTATTGAAAAATGAAGTCAGTTTGGATACTTGATAGACATTGGATCAAAGCAGCATCTTACTTCAGTCAAGTTTCAATATTAATTATTCCTTTAAAATTAGATTTTCATGATCCTATAGAATACCACTCGCGATCTAGTCGTCAGCTTTCTATCTGCATTTGAACTTTCACACGAACACATTAATATTTACTCTTTATATTTTGGCAACCCTATTTTCTTATTTCTATGCCTAATGTTATTTGTATTTATTAAAAAATTGTATGCCTTTGCATCCGTGTATGGAATTTGGAATTAAACGCAGCGATTTCTTAACGTTGAGAAATAACTAATTTTTGTTGAATTTTTCAATTAAAATATTTTTTGATGATTTTTATCAATCAAAAGAAATTGGTTAGTCAATGATTCTTTTTCTTCTATTTTCAATATTAAAAATTACTTTACCTTCTATATAACTAAATAGTTCCGTCAATTAATTTTTTCCCCTTCTGTTTGCGTATTTTTATTTACTTAAATGATTGGAGTTTTGTTTATCAAATGCAAAAGAATTCCACTGGCAATCTAAACATCTGCCGTAATAATAAATAAAGGTGAATTCATTGTTTATATGTTCTCATTTTGTTTCACAAAAACGATATATAGTTTTTTATTCTTTATTTTTTGCGATTAGTATGACGGAAACAAAGTTTTTCTCCACAGAACTAGTTGAAGGGGATCTGACATTTTATTTCTAATTTAACTTGTTTTATTCAATTGTATGATTTTTTTGTATTATAATTTATTAATTTTGCCCTTGACTCGTTTCAATATGTTTCTGGTACTTCCATCACTAGAA
This sequence comes from Argiope argentata, assembly GCA_026289955.1. Taxonomy (NCBI): domain Eukaryota; kingdom Metazoa; phylum Arthropoda; class Arachnida; order Araneae; family Araneidae; genus Argiope; species Argiope argentata. The sequence goes on along the minus strand of JAOUZG010000631.1, from coordinate 132,799 downwards.
AGAAATAGTATAATTTCGTAATAATTATGTTAAAAATTTTAAGATTGCTGTCAAAACCTGGATTTTCATGTAGCATAGGGCTGTAAAATTATTCTTTGGCTTCAGCTGCTTTTAACATGTGTTGTTTTAAGACAGGATGATCTGCATATCTGTTTAAAATATTAATTCGCTGGTATCATAAAGAAAGTAAATGATATTTTAAAATACAAACATGTTAGTAGTATCTATCTCGAAAGTTTAATTTGATTAATCTACCTATATTATATAATTCACTGTTGTGTGTTTATAAAATGGCTATTGTTTTTTAGTCAGTTTATATTTATTTTTTATTGTGCATTATATATTATAATAAATTGTTATTTTTATTTGTATGCCGGCAAACATTAGAAATAAAAATTATTCTTTTATAAATATAAATTCTGGTCATGCATATCTATGTGAGCATTGCTTTTTGTTTGATAAAATATTTAAATCTTTGCTTAGTATTTATTAATCAAAATAAATGAACAATTCTTATTAATGGTTAATTTAATGAATGATTAAGGTGCCTATTTATGCAATGTATAAAATAGTTTTTTAAAAAATTATTATTATACTTTAAAGGTTTCTCACATGAAATGATCAATTTTAAAAATGAGTGAAGCTGGGGCATCAAGGATATACTTTTCTGAATATTCTGATTCAGATGACGAAAGCAAGAGTGATTTAAGTGAGGAATCGGATTCTGATAGCTCAGATGACTCTGATGTTGAAGAAGAAGAAGAAGACATCGAAGAAGAAGATGATGGTTATGAAGACATTGATGAAGGTAAATTTCTTCAATAATGAATATTAAAAAAATTTGACTTTTATATATTCTTGTTTTTCCATAAATAAAAGTAGAAATTTATTTTTATATCAGTAAATTAAAATTTCATTTATTTATATATAGAGGAAGATACTCATTAATTAAAAAAATGTCATAAATTATGATGAATCATTAAATAATGTTGATTTTTTTATGAAACTGAAATAGGATGTAATACAGTATATAAAGAAATATGAAGTTGAACAAAAACAGATTTTTTTGAAATTATAAAATCATATTCAAAATATATTATTAAATAAATTCAGTGTAAGAACAGTATTATGAGTTTAGAATCAGTTTGAACAATAATGTGGCTTACAAAATGTCTCACAACAATGCTATTATTTCTATTATCTGTTGAGGTCAATATGAAAAAAAAAAAGTTCTTACAATTCTATTTCAAGCATGGTAAGAGAATAAGGATTCAAGTTAGTCTAATGTTGTTTTAATGCAATTCAAACATGCTCAATATCATGAACAAAATATTTTTTAGTTAAAACAGTTAATTCCATTGCATTAATTAAAGTTGCTATTAAAATTACATGCAAAATGTTTTTTTAAATATTAACAAAAATTTGAAAATGATTTACAAAAAGTTTTTTTGTAGTAATGTTTTAAGGGATTATCATGAGAAAACAACAAAATCTTCCTTAGTTTTTAATTAAAATTTCAAAAAATCAATCCAAGATGCACATTTTCCTAAGCATGTCTGTATCAAATTTGGTTTCTCTAATTCAAGTTCCTTCTCCTCTAGAGCATCAAAATACATTCTCTTTTATTATCAGTAATGAAGCAGATGTTTTCTTTAAACATGTGAATGTCTCTTTCTGCTAATAACTTTCTTCTTATATTCCTATGATTCTTCTCTGCAAGACGTTTTAACAATTCAATTTTTATATTCAGGATGATGCATCTCTTTTTCAGTGACACCTTTTCTATTGTAATATCATTCTACACTGTTTAATTAATAATATTCATAAATTTCTTTGTTTTTCTTTGAATAATTATTCTAATTTTAATTAATGGAAATTAGCATATATCTGCCAGTTTGAAAGATCATAGAAGATGAAATACTATAACTCTAAATATAAGTTTAACTACATATCAGTAGTTTATATACCATCAAAAGTTGCTGCATATTCTATATTATTTACTTTTGTGAATATTGTAAATTGTTCTGATTTTCTATGTTTTATTTATACTATTTCAATTATTTTTTTTGGTTTGTGATGTCATATATCATATACTTTTTTCAAAATTTTTGTTCATATGGAGATGCAAATTACTTCATGATTTGCATTGCATTGTCTTAAATTTAATTTATATATGGAATATTGTTTGATTTTATATCCAAAATACTTTTATTCTATATTAATAAACATATCAACAGACTCTATATGTAGGTAATTGTTTGTTATATGAAAGCAATTTCATCTTAATAGAAATAATAATTGAATAGGTAATACTATATGTTAATGAATGAATCATCATTTATGAAATGGAAAAATACAGGAGATTTGACTAAATATTACGATAAATATTACCTTTCTGTTAGCTGGATGGCAGCAAAAAATGGCAAAGAGATTCGGCAGAATTGTACATTATTTGACAGTATTTTGCTTTAAAATGACTGTAAGAAATTGAGTGAAATTCTACAATATTTTGCGACTTTTCACAGCCGCACGGCTAACAGAAAAGTACTGGATAAGGATATATTCTGTAAATATTAAATGATATTTAAAATACACATTAATATTGATTTATATTTTCTTTAAAAAATAATAATGTATTCTTGTACAAAATATTTTGGATGTAATTTAATTTTTTAAAAATATTCATCAATGTATTTAAAATTCTTGTTCATGAAAATACTTACATTTTATGTATGGAAATAATAAGGCTTTAAAAAATAAGTTTTATCAATTACACTACATATATGACAAAAAAATTAAATCAATTCTGTTGTAAAAATGATATATTTGTAACAGGGATGCACAACCTTTTAAGGATGAGGGGCTAAAATATGAAAAAAGATCATGTCGAGAGCCAAACCGACAAGTGAATGTTAAAATATGTTATAAATGTGAAAACACTTTTTTTGTGGCAATATGTATGAATTACAAGTATTACTTTACTTATTTTAATCATGCACACATTATGCAATAAATAAAGGAATATTATAGATAAGATTAAAATACCATACCTCCAAAAAAGAAAATATTATTTCTCTAAAGGTGGCAAACTTGAAATAGAACAACAAAGGAAAACTTTTTGGTAATTATACAGGGAAGACATTTCAGATTTTGAGGGAAAAATTAATAATAAAAATTAGTAAAAGTTAATGAGATGGCTGGAATTGAATATTTGAATTTATTAATTTTATGTTGGACTTAAGATTTGTTGTGGCAATATGTAAAACAGAAGAAAAGTCTTCATCTGCTATTCTATTTTTTTATTTGTTTAAATTCATTAATGAGAAATTTGCTCACAAATGTAGGTGCTGTTACAGACAGTTGCATATGCAGCTGCATTTTTCTTTAAGCGCGAAATAAAAAAAAATCTTTATAAAATTCTAATATCGGATTTTCTTTGAACTGATTTTTGAAAAAATCAGAATTCTGTAAATCATTTGGGACTTACTACTGTAGCGTCGTGGACCGGGCTACTGGTGAGTTGCGCCGAAAAAAAACTCAGGTCTTTGAGAAATAAAAACATTTATTTCCAGCTATAATACATATATATTTCGCTAAGGTACACCTTGATTAATTATTTTACAAGCACGTAAGTAATTCAGTTCAGAATTTCACTAGGGTAAGTTGCTGTGTTTCAGATAAGGGAGGAATCTCTTGTAGGTGAAGAGGTATGACGGAATTCTTGAAATTCCCGCAAGATTCAGCTCGAGGTTCGGGATTTTCCGTTCGCTGATTAACCTCCTAGGTTTTCCGGTAACGTAAAGGGATGAACTACCTGGAAGTACAACTCAGAAGACAAGCTGTTTAACTAATTAGAGGCCTCCCAAAGCTCTGATGAGCTTCCACACTTTAGACGGGACGCACGGTCTTCCGAATGTTTTCGATGAACTTCACGTAGGCTCAGCCTACAGAGCGCGGCTCCCTACCTACACTCCAAATTCTCTTCTGAGAAATTTACTCAGAATTCCAAGATGAATTCTAGCTTCAATCACTATCTCTCTCTTCGTCAATCCTTCCTCCTTTTCTTTTTCTCCGTCTCTTTTTTATTTGGGTCCGATGGGGCTTTCTCCAGTTGCAAAGGACCAATATGGATAGTTCCCAACTTTCATTGGATTTTCTCACCTAACATATCTTTCCGATCACATGAGAGGGGAAAGGATCGATTACCAAAGAGATGGGTGGTCTCTTTCTTGGCTGGAGTGGTCTTTCAGGAGAAAGAAACGCCATCTGCCACCGAACCCCTTTATGTCAGTTTGAAAGGAAGGCGTCTCTTATCTATTGACAAGGACACATCTGTTTTCTTTCCGCGATGTGTGTTCTAAACACATGTCCATTTCATTGAAGACCGCACAAATCGCCTAGACCCATCTGGACTTAGCTTGACCGCTATACTTCGCCCTGAGTACCAGATGTCTGCAATTTTTGCATTTTACAAATTTCTCTGCTATCAGTGACTTCACCAGCTACAAAGGGTTATTTTCCCGTATACCACTTATATTCTTATCCATTGCTTATCTGAATTCGTCGCAACCCCACCCTCCTTGGGGACAAAATTTTTCGACAATGAAAGAGGAAAATTTTTACATTTAAATACCAATAAACTTAACAATGCTAAAATCTAGAGGCAATTTCACTAATATCTTAAAATTAAACATATATAAAATTAAACATTCATATCCTAGAATACATGACACAAAACACAACACAACTAAAATAAAAATAATATTTGCAAATAGATGGCATTTTCTAACGAAAAATAGACTTTGTTATCTCATCTCTATGGCCGAGTGCTAACTTTATTCAAAGCTCACTACGGCTCAAACTATCGACATTTTGATGGTGTTTGCGGGGTCGGTGGACAACCTTGTAATTATAAGGTTGAAGTGACAATGACCATCTCATTAGTCGGGAATTGGTTCCGGCATTGCTTTTCAACCATACTAATGGATTATGGTCCATTTCGATAGTGAAACTTTTTCCGTCTAGGTAATACTTTAATTTTTTTTTGTGGCATAAATGATGGATGCACACTCATGTTCGGTTGTACTATATTTCTTCTCCACACCCGAAAACTTTTTACTGAGGTAAATTATTTTGTGTTCCTCATTTTTGTCATCACGTTGCGATAGTACAACCCCCATTCCTAGATCTGACGTGTCCGTCTGAATGATTTAATCCATTTTATTATCTGAAACACATAACACCGGTTTTTGAGTTAACTTCCGTTTCAATTCCTCAAACGCTCGGTTGAAATCTTCGGTCCAGAGTATTGTCTCATTCTTTATTTTCCCCTTAAATGTGTTTGTTAGAGGGGCCGCAAGTACCGAGAAGTTCCTTACATAATGCGCATAATAGCCTGCTAATCCCATGAAAGCCCTAATCTGGGTTTTTGTAGGAAAATCTACAACAGCCTTAATTTTAGCTTCCGTTGCTGTTCGCACTCCTCCACTGAATTTGTGCCCTAAATTTTTTATGATTCTGAGCCAAACTGCATTTTGAGGTTTTAACAACCAATTCTGTAGTTTCTATTTTTTCACGTACCCTTCCGATACTTTGACATGGATCACAGCTCCGAACATAATCTCTTCTTCTTTAATACAATTCGGCCAAAAGTAATACCTTAATAGCCTAGCTTTAGTTTTTTTTTCGCCCCCAGATGAGCGGTGGTCGATTCAGGACGCTACGCAAGAATTTCGCCTCGTAACCCAGCTGGAATGTCCAGCTGTAAATTCACCTTCCCAAAATGATCTTCGTTTCTTCTGAACAATAGATCACCCCTCTTTTTAGAATCCCTCTTTTCTTCTTTCTGCCAGCACTTCTTCAGGTTTACACAATCCCTTGGTTGGACTGCGAACGAAATTTCGTCTTATCTTGATAAGACTATCCGCCTGTGGCAAAAGCAAGGGAGCCAATTCTTCCTTCACAATAATGGAAGGGTTACGGCAACGTCGTGATGTTTCGGAGTTCCGCGATGTGACAAAGTGGTCACGAACACCTCCACATCATAATTTGGAATAGTACTTTAATTTGTAAGTTTAGGGGAAAATTAAAATTAATTGAAACTAGTTTAGACGAGCGCAATAAAGCTTGTAGCGTCAGCCTTATAAGCTACATAATATCCTTCGAGCTGAAGGGTCCCTTTTGCTTGATCGGTATGATACTCGGCTACTGGCCCAAACGTCGCAGGTTCGTACCGCGACCTTCACTAGCCACATTGGTGACCTTGACAACGCAGCCTTCCGCAAAGTCGTGGCGCCATCTACCAGCCAACAAAGCCGTCGCTAACTCAACGCATCAAAGCCGCCTCTTAAGCCGTTGCTAACTCGACGCACCATATCGTTCGTTTCCCGTCCGACTCACTGGTAGGAGAGTACTGTACCGTCAGCCTTATAAGCTACATAATATCCTTCGAGCTGAAGGGTCCCTTTTGCTCGATCGATATGATACTCGGCTACAGACGCAAAAGTCGCAGGTTCGTACCGCGACCTTCAATAGCCACAAGCTCTAACGTCTATGAAGATTGGTAATTAGCATTTTTTTTTTATTGAAAATAACATCGTAGCTATCTAAGGCCTAAACAGGTATAATTCTGATAATTTAAAACGCCAGATTGTTAACAGAGTTAGTTGATTCTCAGCTTTTTGACGGCTGGAAAGTTGACATAGACGCTCTAGGCCTTTTACGAGAGCTAGACATTGCAGGGCCGTAAACAGGTAATTTTAATAACTCGTTACGAATCTGGGGTATTTTTTCGAAGAAATTTATTGATGTTCTTTTGATAAATTCCGAAACAGGATCAAGTTGGAGGTCGTCATGAATAATTTTGTTTCTGACGTACCAGGGAGCGTTCACAATTCTCCTCAGTTGTCCATTTTGTAGAACTTGCAACTTCCTAATATTTTTTGCTGAAGTGGCCCCTCAGATTTGAGAACCGTACATTACAGTTGGTCTTATTATGGCTTTGTAGAGCAGGAGCTTGAGCCTAATCGATAGCTTGCTCCGAGGAGAGAAAAAGCTGTAGAATTTTTTACTCATGATAATTGCTTTTGCTTGGGCTGCTGTAATATGACTATTAAAGCTTAATTTTGCGTCTAGTAACAACCCTAAGTATTTGTACTCATTTACAAAGGGGACGGGCTGGCCAAAAATTTGGATAAGTACTAAAGCGGGCATTTTCACCTTTCTAGTAAAGAGGAGGCACGCGCATTTAGTTGGGTTGACTTTTATCTTCCAGCCCTCGAGCCAGCACTGTAAAAAGGTCATGTACTGTTGAATGTTGTGTATGGCTGTCTGTAGATTCCTATGCTGTGGGAGAATGGCGGTATCGTCTGCGAAAATCGCTAAGTGACAATTACTAGCTCTCGGTAGATCATTAACATAAATGTTAAAAAGAGTTGGGTAGAGTAAACTTCCTTGTGCACAACCGCTCAGGATAAGGGTTACTTTCTTTCTTTTGACCCTCCGTTTTTGGGTTCTCAGTGGTTGTAAATTGAGTTTTTTTACTCCTAGTTATTACGGCATTTAAATTGGGTTTTTTTCTTTGCTCCTCAATTAACTTGGCACTGCTGTCCCCTAATAAATAATAACCGATATCAAGGTTGGCGTCAATTATTGTTGCTTTTGTGAATGTTTTCCCAAATTCTGGGCATTTAAGTTCTATTTTCGAGAGAGGGAGGCAGTTTAACTGTTTTTTAAGGGGTTGCTTTATCCACCCAATTTCTCCTGTCAGAGCCCTGGAATTGATGTGGTTGCGACTCACTAAAGCAACAGACGCTCTCGTGTCCCTTAACACTGACATTTTTCTTTCATTCACAATAGCCTTGTTCATGTAAGGCGCAAAAAGGGTTTTTGGAGAAATTTCCCACGTGATTTATGACCTGAGCGGATCTCTCTTTTTTCAATTGCGGTCAATTAGCCCTTAAATGTTCTGTTGAATGGCAAATGTAATAAGCGGCTAGTTCTCGCTTCGTCAGTCGGCTTCTTGCTCCTTTTTATTTGAGTCCGATGGGCCGGTCTCCAGTGACAAAGGATGAATGAGGATAGTTCCCAACTTTCATTGATCATCTGACCTAAGTTATCTTACCGATCACATGAGAGGGGAAAGCATCGATTAGCAAAGAGATGGGCGGTCTTTTTCTTGGCTGAGATTGTCTTTCCAGAAGAACGGAATGCCATTTGCCGCCGAACCCCTTTGTATCGGTTTGAAAGGCGGTGTCTCTTATCTATTGACAGGGGCACATCTGCTTCCTTCTCCTATGTTTGTTCCAAACACATGTCCATTTCATTGAAAATCGCACATATCATCTAGACACATCTGGACTTAGCTTGACCGCTGTACTTCGCCCTGAGTACCAGATTTCTGCATTCTTTGTATTTTACAAATTTCTCCACTATCTGTAATATCTCCAGCTACAAAGGGTTATTTTCCCTTATGAAAGTTAGTTATATTCTTATCTGAAGTCTGCACACTGCATACTCTCATCTACTAGATTTTCATCAACAGAAAATGGAAAAGAAAATACATCAGTTTTTGTTTGGCTCTTTCCAAAATCTGAAAACACGTCATCAAATGCATTATGCAAGATTTGAATTTGATCCTCATACTACATTTTCATGTGGAAATTTTTCACGTCTGCGAACTTGTCCTATAAGAAAACTCATACTCGCAGATAGACATGAAGTGAACAAACTGAAAAGTCACATAATAAAAAGTAAATAAACTTAATGAACAACTGTAAATTATTAATTCTGGTGTAGAATCATTTTCATATCAGATTTGTTTCACTGTTTATTTGAAAAGTTCATTTCATTTAAAATTAGTCTTATTTTATTAACACTCGCTGGCCAACTTCAAAGGCTGCATGGGCCAAAAGTGGCCCCCAGACCATAGGTTGTGCATCCTTGATTTATAAAAAGGTTAAAATATTTCTGAATATGCCATGATAAACTTTTTTCTATGTGTTTTGATGAATTATTAATAATATAATTAACCTATAGAAATAAAAAAGAATTGAGTATCTGTAATTCAGAAATTTTGAAGTTGTGTTTGTTAAATATCAAACAAAATTATTGTTATTATTGTAATGTCAGCTGATAGTTTGTCAATTGTGGCAACCATTCTTCTTGTAAAAATTCTGATTTTTGTTTTTGCATTCAATCTTGTTTGTGTCTTGTTTGGTTGTTGCCATTCTATGGTGAGTATCTTATATTGAAAAGTATGAAACTAGTAATTGAATATTGTTACTAGTTGAAATTAGTTTCATCATTCAGAAAACAACACAGCACTCATCAAAACATTATTGAAAAAGTAATATATACAGTCTATTTAGTATTCTACAGTATTTGAAAATTAAATTCAATACAAAATAGGGAAATTTATGCCGACTGTCCTTTTAATTGTATCATTTATTAATATCTATTATGGTTTTCAGAGACCCCATTTGTTGATGTTCAAGCAGCCTCTAGGATAAGCTCTGATGAAGGTGGTGAAAGAGATGCTTGCCCAATATGCCTCAGTCGTTTTATTTCACAAGATTTGGGAGTACCAGAAAGTTGTGATCACATCTTTTGCCTTGATTGTATTAAAGAGTGGTCAAAGGTTGTTAGATTTTTTTAACTTTGTTGTTTATTTGCTGTTTAGTTCAAGGGTTTTTGTTCTTAATCTTATAATATTTATTAATCATTGGATTATCTAAATGCTCAACATATTTTTTCTATTTGTATTAAAATATAAAATTCCTTTATGTTAAATTTTTTTTTATTTGCATGCATATTGAAGTTTCAACTTTGGAACAGCAAAGAATGCAATTATAAACTAATCTATATTAATAATCTTTAATTGAATTGGAAAATATAGAAATGTGACCTGTGTTGAATATTATGTATTTTGTTTAGCCATATGTCCATGAAAGTTGCTCACAATTTTAGAAATTTTTTCTGTTATTTTTCTTATAATGGTCAGACTGAAGCAATTTTTATATTTATGGATAATTATTATTCTCTTCTAATATTAAAATAAAATTTTATTTTTAGAATATCAATACATGTCCAATTGATAGAAAGGAATTCAATTATATTAAGCTCAAAGCAACACCAAATGGGAAGTTTCTGAAAAAGGTATTTAATTTCTGAGAACATATTTACTTATATTGCTTATTATTACATAAGTGTGGTTTTTTAAAATTTACAAGTTCAAATTATATATTGTGACTATTTTTCTTTCTTTTCTCTGTTTACTTTATGTGCTTAATATTTTATTTTTAATTGTTAATGGAATTTATATGCATTTGTACCTTGTTAACAGTTATGTTTATATTACCTTGTTAACAGTTATGTTTAATTAACCATTGTGGTGAAAATTCTGAAGTTCCTGTTTTATTGAAAAATGTGTATAATAATGACTTTGAATATCAGAAAATTTTAAAATGCCAATTGTTTTACTGGATATGATTACAATATACAATAATAAGCAATAATTCCTTTCCTACCTGATTATGAATGCTTGTGTGTGAACAGTTCGTCAAATTTTAGTAAGAATTTTGTATTATCATGCGAGAACATGATGTTGTTTTGGGTAGGAGGTTTTGGTATCTGAAATTTGAAGGTAAGAAATTCTCTTTTTTATTGGTGGAGAGCCAATGATGATATTTGAGTTTTGTTTTGCCAGTATTGTTTTAGATATTTAGTTACATTTATTATCAATTGCTTTTTGTTTGTCATTTCTATGGAATAGCATCATCTCTTGGTTTGTTAATGATTTCTTACTTTTAAATAATTAATCTCGCACTCAAAAGATTGGTGTTTTTTTTTAATTCTCTTTCAATTTTAACAATAGCAATTTTGTAAAATGTGACCTATATTCATTCTTTAATGATAATGTGTGTTATTACTTATTGTATTTCTCAAAATACTGTAAATATTATGTAGTTTTAATATCTATCTGCATTACGTTCATTGGATTTTACCACAGATACAATTGCTTCCAGTAATAATGAACTTTTCGTCAAAATTACTGTTTGTTTTAATCTTAAAATCGGTCCAAGATTTAAAAAAATATCATTAGAGAGAGAGAGAGATGTCTTGTAATTTTTTCAAACCGGTTTAAACTGGTTAATGACTTAAAATATTTCAGACAAATATTCACTTACAAAATAACAATGTAGAACTAACACCTGATAGCTTAAAATTTTTGACTGTAGATTTCATTTTTTATTTATTTATCTGATTCTAAATTTTTATTTCTTTTAGATTAAAGTGAAGGTCCTACCAAAAGAGCCGGAAGATGCATCACAACAAGAAATAACACAGTGTGAGGTATGCCAACGTGGTGATAGAGAGGACCGCTTACTTCTTTGTGATGCTTGTGACTTGGCTTATCATTGTGAATGTCTGGATCCTCCTTTGTTTCGTGTACCAGTTGAAGAATGGTATTGCCCACCTTGTAGTGGAATTTTGGATAATGGAGCAATCGGTACTCAATTATTTCAAAAGTTTTTGTTGAATTTTTTAAATATCTGACATGAAATAGATAAATAACAGTTAAAATTTCCTTGTTCAATTCCTTAAATACATGTTAGTAAATCCTTTTAGTTTTGTGCAGTTTTAAATTAGATAAAATACTTGCAAATTTAAATATCAAAATAACAAACATATTATATTTTTCATTAGTTTTTTGTGTGTTCATAGTTCTTATTTAATTCTCTCATAAATTATTTATCATGTTATAAAAAAGGTACTGTTTTAAATTTACTTATTTACTTACTACTTTATTTAAAAACTTACTATTTTAGACTAGCTGTTTCAAATAATGAAGATTGCTGGCCCATCAATTTTTGAAGTTGAATATTCGGCATTTCAGAAGATGCCTTTTAATATTATTTTTATAGTAATAATTACTATTATTTCAAAACATAATTTTGAAATTATCATAGTTTATTCAATGATTGATCCTAACTCTCAGATTTAAGAACAGTTATGTAAAGGATGAACTATTATTGTAATTATAACCCTTTTTTTATTTTGAATAATAATTTATATGAATAGAATCATTTTTAAAACATTAGTAGTTTCAATAAAATTTTCATATTTAATTTTTTTTTAAAAAAATTAGTGATGTGAATGATTTGATATTAAAAAATTTAAATAATAAACTTGCAGGAAACATGGATAAAATTTGGAATAGATTTAATTTTTTTAGATATTGTCTCCTTTATTCATTAGACACCTTTTTATTCTCTCTCATAAATTCTCTAGGGTTTGTTTGTTTTTGTAGAAATTTTTTTATTAATTGAAATAATATATTTATTTTCTATTTGTTTTTATTTTTCTTTAAAAAAATAGATAGTATTTTTTTCTAATCATTTTAAAGAAATCTGAGATATTTGTATTCATTTCCCTAGCTGGGCCTAGTGCACCTCGATATAGAAGAGTTATTCCCAGAACACGAGCAAGTGAAAATGTTCGAATACGAGTTAATGATAGAAGAACTCAACCTGCAATTTCTAGATCTCCAGTAATATTATGCAGTTTCTTTTCATACTTGTTTGTTTTTAAAATCTAGTGAATAATTTAATGTAATGAAATCCTTATGATTAGATTTGAGATGTGAACTTATTAACTACCAAGTTTTAAAAAGTATATAAAAAAATATTTTGTTACAAATTTGTTTTGTCATATTATGCTCCCAATACTTTCTTTCTTTCAAAATAATTCCCCACCTCCCTTATACGAATTGATTTTAGTTGAAGTCAACTTACAAATAGTTAAAATAAAATAAATGTTTTTTTTTTTTTTTTACAATCTTGTAAATAAATTTTAAAAAACCACTCCAGTTTTGACTACAACTTGCTATCACTTCCCACTTTTATTAAATATTGTCACGTTTTAAGTGTAGGGGGCTCATATTGAATGGACTTTACTTGAGGACAGCACAAACAAATTTATTTACAATTATTTACAGGAGGACTTGATAAAGTAAAACTTCAGATTAACACAATCCAGCAATTAACAGTCACTTACAGCATAAATGCAAGCTTGACACACAATAAAAACAGACTGCAAAACAGCTATTGTATAGCACAGTAAACAGTAAGTCACAGCTAGCTGAATTGTACAACGTTCACAGCAAACGTAAACACAGTTCACCAATAACAAGCGAGAAAATTAATCACTTAGTCCAGCGAGACACTTCTCTTCCGAGAGGAAACTCTAACTAACCGACTGCCAGAACTACGACAACCCATCCCTTATATAGCCACAAGCAATCCAGCAGCTACCAGACTATTCTTTTCGCCAAACCAACCTGATGTTAACCAAAAGTATAAATTGTCTCATCCTCCTTTATGCAAATTGTCACGCAATTTTCCACGATGTTGTGTTTTTAATCACGTGATCGGAAGTCGTCGGGTAGGCAGTGACTTCTGATATGTTTGATATTTAAAAGTATGTTCAGACTTTGATGCACAGTGGTTACTAGAACTCTCTATATAAAATGCCATCATGTTTTTAACTCTGAATAGAATGATCTCATAGCTTTAACTCAGTTAATAGAATCCTTGAATAGTTAACTCTCGCGACTTTAACTCTATTAAATTAATATTAGAAGGCATGTGTTATCTGCTCGGAGTATATTATTTTTTTTCTTAGTTAAATTGTCTTTGTGCATTATAAATTGAATTGATGATGAGCATTTTTTAAAAATAAAAAGTGATTTTTTACGAAAGGGATCATTATTTTTGTGTCACTTAACACATTGTGCAGCTCTGCCGCCACGTAGTTGGAGCAAACACCCGGCTGGCGCGAAGCTCCTCTTCAAACGCCGCCAACTTCGGCGTACTTCCGCTGCGTTCGCCCGTTTGTAACAATATTTTTAATTCAATAGTTGCAATTTATGTACTTATAATAGTTAAAGCAGTCTGAAATATATTAATTTAATTCTTAATTTATAAATTATTAATAATTAATATTTACTTTGTTTTTTCTTTTCATTATTTATATGATTACAATTGCCATATAATATATAGATTTGAATAACTTTTAATTCTATTATCTTTTTTTATTCCATATTTTTTCTTGATTTTTTCACTTTGCTAAAGCAGTATTATTGGGCTATTCATATCATTATTTTAATGAGGATTTTAAATTTTTCTATATTTTGTAAAATTTCGATGTATTTTTATTGAAATTTTGTAATGATCAGCCATAAAAAAGAAGCTTAAATGTGAAAACTAAATGTTAATTTATCTATGATTAAACAATTTTTTTTAAAATTTCTATTGAATTAAATAAATACACCAAATGAAATAATACAAATGTTTTGCTTTATGCTAAGTCATCTATTTTGTGAATTCTTTTGCATTCTTATCATTAGTAGCTTATGAATTCCTGTCTTTTAAAATTAATTTTTATTTTATTGTAGTACCACAGAATGCTGTTTAGTATTTCTTCTTTTGGTATTTTAAAAGTTATATATTTGTTATCAGATTCATCTAATTAATATCTAGATCTTTGAGTACTTTATTATACTATTTGAAGTTATCATTTGTAATTTGTATGTCCTATAAAAATAATCTTCTACATATATAAATTTCTGGGATATAAAAATTCTTATGAATTTTAATTTTCATAACAAAAAATGTAAAATATTCATTTTTGTGGTAGATGTTAGTAATTCTGAAGCTACACAACAATATTTCTTATTATGATTAATAATGATTATGCTACCATTTTCTTTTTTAAAAAAGAGTACTTCAAGGAGGAGAACACCTCAGAAAAGAAAGCGTCGTGCATATAGACGCAGCTACAAAAAAATAGTAACTCTAGCAAGAACGAAAAGGAATTTAATGGATGGAATCAAAGGAAAAGATTGTCCACGCAGTACTGCTGTTATGGTAACGTACCGCAGGAGAAGACGCCGTAGGAAGAGAAGAGTTGCAAAAAAAGTAAGATTTTTTTTTATTGTATCAATCAAGTTAACCCTATCCTATGTACTCTATTAGATCATAATGTTTTTTTTTTGTCAACTGTGTTTTTATATTTTATGAGCAAATATCCTTTTTTTTTTTTTTTTTTTTTTTTTTTTTTTTTTTTTGCATAACACATTCCAATAATATTGCAAACACATCCAGATTTCTTATGGCTAGTTATTATAATAAAGATAATATTCTCTAAAGGCTATGAATCAATCATAGCATATCCATACAACTGCAGAGCTGCCCTAATATTTTTGAAGTTTGTAATGGTTACTGGAATATAGCACTATTTGTTTTTTTTATTAAAACTCTAATTCGCTTCTATCTAAAAGTATCACTTATATTTATTCTTTAAATGCTATAAATATAATACTCAAAAGGTAAAACAAAACTCAAACAAAAAACCTCATTTCTTTTATTTATTTATTTCCTAAAACTTTCATTCTCAATGAAGAAAGAAAAATAAAATATTCATGAACACAGAATATTAAAAGAAGATATAAAAAATAAAAGTTAACATTTCCATGAGTAATCAAACAAAGCATTCCGGCCACCGTTAAATGAAAGCTTACATATTCTCGGTGCCAAGGGGATAAAAAATAGTAACGCCTGGCAAAGCAAAACTAAAATTTAACTACTTAGTGCAATTACTTTTCAAGTAGGCACACATATCAGCATTTCAACTTGATTTTTAATTTTACTGATAAGAATTATTCATACTTTATCAATAATTTTAATTTTGTTCCAAATACAAGTATTTATTCAACAAAATACTTATCAGAAGCAATCTCCAGGTGAGAAATAGCTACAAATAAATCCATCTCAGGAATAAATGTTGTTTTCAACAACTTTAAGTTATTCCGTTCTCGGGGTGAGAAGATGCACGTCTGGGATAGACTATTCAGCAAGACAGAACCTAATAGCTGAGGGGGAAAATGCGAGAGGGAGCCATATATTCCAATTGTTCAAACACGTTTTATCCGAAAGTAAGGCCCCAAGTTGGGCTGCCAATTTTGTAATGGTTACTGTCTGAGCATAGAAAATATCTCGGGGTAACATTAAAACATTAAATGAACATAGACAGCTAACATTACAAATAAACAAAGACAAACAATTGAACATTTATGGGTACAAAAGCATATTTATGGGAAAAGATAAATTTGGCTGTTAACTCGAGGAAAGTCCGACTCGCTCTGGTGGGAGTTCTCTTTTAAGCCACCAGGAGGCGTCAAGGTTGGAATATAGCAGTCCCGCATTTACAGAATATATTGTTCCACTACAAGTTCCTTTTTTTCTTTTTTCACAAAATTTCTCACTTTTAAACGAGGAGAGTTCTAAAATCTACAGAAATGCAAAAAAGGGCAATAGTAACATAAAAATAAGATAGAAAATTCATTTTTTTAAAAAAAGGAGAAATTCAAATCAGGGCCATGTGTCCTGCAGCCTATGAAAACTTTCTCAGCATACAACTAAATGTTTGATTTCAAATTTAATGTAATACTCATTCCCATTGAATTTAGAGGGGGAAAATATATCTTTTGGAATTTGGACAATTCATTTTTTTAAATTCACTTCCAAAGGTTGTCTTTGTTCTCTCTTGTTGTTGTGTTGTTGTTACTTATAGCACTTGCCATAGACAAGCCCCGCTGATGCATCAGCAGAATTTAAGGCGGAAATATAGGTCTCTTGTTTTACAAGTAGCGCCATCTAGGACCAAGAGTACAACTTAGCTACACACGCGTCACAACCCTATTTAGGGGGCGGACTACATTCATGCAAATTCATTCATACATCTCAGATCGTAATTTAGACCTGGAACAGAGAACGATCACCCCTGGCTCAGTACCCCCAGTGATATTACTCTCGATATGGAGGACTATGCGACCACGAACAGATTTAACGAGCGCCAATCGCCACACACTTGGGGATTCTTTTAGCCGTTGAGCTTCGAACCCGTAACCTAAGGAATACGAGTCCAACGCTCTACCAACCAGGCCATCCCGGCCCTTTGTTCTCTCTTTCTTCTTTGGATGTCAGTCAATTTTAGTTTTGGTTCTTTTTGCTTTCATAGAAACAGACTGGATTTATTGAATTATCATTTTTCTTTTAATAGGGATTACTCTATAAAAAAGTTACTTATATACCTAAAATTTTGTGCAGATGAAAAGTTTTATGAATTATAACTTACTATAAATGATTGGTATGCATATAAATACAATGCATATCGATTAATATTTTATTTGATGCTCATTTTTGGAGGAGTAATTTTCAAACTAAGTGAGCAAATGGGGATTGTATTTGTGTAAATAGGGGATTTGATAACTTCATTTGTTGAATTATATCGGCATACATTTATTATTCTTGTTTGGTCAAAGCTGTAAAAAATTTATATCATTCATTATATCTTAAATGTCACATGTGGCTATGAAATTAAAGATTAATAGCACAGCTAAAATAATATGGCTATTTCTGGATTAATATTTTTTGCCAATTGTTAAGCTGACCAACTGGTGCTGTCATATTTTATATATATATAAAAATTACTTTTAGAAATTTTTTATACTATTTTAAAGATTTTGGCTTGCCATTTCAAATCAATTTTACATCAAATTAATACAATAATATACTATTTAAAATTTGTAAATAGAAATAGGGAGGGGGGACTTAGCTGTGAGAATGACTGATGGAAATTTTGTTTTTGCCAATAATTATTGGATCCAACAAGCAATTTGGTAATGTCTGTGTCTTAAAAGTCTATGAAAGAAGCCAAATACACACAGAATCATTACTTATGAATTAAAAAGAGAGATGTATATAACAACTAACAGTGGGAGTTATTACCCATGTCTAATGTAGGATTAAAAAGAAAAATGCTTTACTTGAACTGTATTTTTCTTTGATTTAAAAATATATAAAAAAAATTCTTTTTTTAATTAAAATTTTTCATTTTTTTACACTCTTTTTTCCTAATTGATCCATAAAGAATATTGGTTGTATTTAATTTCAGTTAAATTATTTATGTATAACTTGATAGTCATAGTTTCTTCAACAAAATAGTGTTGAATATTGTGGTTTATTATTTCTCTTATGGATTCTAGTGAAATGTTTTATTTCCAAGCAAAGGCAGTATTCCATTTTAGCTTTTTATATTATTTTTTAATGTGGAAATCGTATTTCTTTATTTTCTCATGCAAAATTTGCTATGTATTCTAATATTAAATTGATAAGGCTTATTTTTATATGAGCACATATATGGTAAATCAAAAGATTAGAAAATTAATGCTAAGCCTAAGGTGGCACACTTTTTTTTTAATAATATATAGCTTTTTAGCATTTCTATCTTTCA
>JAOUZG010000631.1:83321-105115 GCA_026289955.1 Argiope argentata | reverse complement strand
GGAGGATTTGCCATGCACGCAGCTGGCCAGGCCTTTATCTGAGATGCAGATGGATGATTTGACAAGTACACAATTTGTTGTACCTGCATCAGTAAAGCAAGCTGCTAAAAAAGATGAAGATTCCTTACCTGCAACACAGCCATCCAGCCCTTTGTGTAATATGGAGATGGATGATTTACCATGCACACAATTGATGAAATTTCCTTCAGAAAAATCTCTTTCTGGCAAAGGAAATGATGATACATTACCATGTACACAACTTTCTAACCATGAATCTAATTTGCACTTGAGTGAGTCAACAAATCCTCAACTTAACCAAAATACCAATGTACAATCAAAAGAACTACCAACTCATAATACTAATACTTACATGGTGCATCAATGCTCTGATAATTTCCAAAAATCTAAAAATAGTGACAAAAAACGATCTACCTCTCGATCAAAAGCAAATATGGAACACAGTACTGAGAACTCTGTAGAGGTAGCAAATTTTGATGATGATTTTGATTTACCAGAAACACAGCCATTGATTTCTGATCAACAGCATTCAAAATTAGAAAATTTTCATGAGAATTCTAGTGATGAGCAGATTACTGATGAGGAATTGCTTTCTGATATTAATAAATTAGAAATTAAAAAACCTGTTCCCAGAAAAATTATAGGTATTCACAAAAATTTACCCCAAGTTCTGATGCCTATTCCATCTAGAAGAAATCCTGTCCCCAAACCATCCAATCGAAAGACTTTTTCATTTGATCAAGTTAAGCAACAATATGATACTACAGGTGAGAAAAATGTGTTACATGAAAACATTTCACATGAAACAAAATTAGTTGCCACAAAGATAGGAGATCCGGCAACTATACAGACATTCTCATCAGCTCTTAAAGAAAAGCAACAAGTATCAACTAACTGTAAAAGTGAAAATCCAAATAGTTTAAAAGATGAAGAATATTCTGTACCTAATTGTGATTTCAAAATTAAAACTGATAAAAATAGTGTTCCTCCTGATAGTGAAATTGAAATTATAACTGATAACGAAACAAGGGCAAAAAACATTGAGGAGGTTGTACTAAGTTCAGATGAGGAGGATCTTCCTGCAACTCAGTTTGCTGTCAGAACTCCTAATCAATGCTCAAGTTTGCTAAATCAAAGGGAACTTGAAAATGTTTGCATTTCAATTAAAAGAGAACACAATACCTCTGAAATTTTGCCTGAAACTCAACAGTGCATTGTCAACAAGTCTGTAGATGTGATTGATATAAGTGATGAGGCTTTTGAAGTGTTGATTGTGAAAAAGGAAATTAGTTTAGATGACCCTGCAATAGAGAATCTCAAAAATTTAAATTCAGTGTCTGTGAAGCAAGAAAAATGTGACGCAGATGTTTTAAAGGAAGTCAAAATTGAACCACTGCAACAACTTAAAACTGAAGAACTTAGTAGATTGATGAAGAGTAAAAATGAATCGCTTGATTCGGAAGATAATACTAATGTAAGAAACATCCAATGTGCAGAAAAATGCAAAAATCAGAAAATGTCAAATTGTAAAGACATCTACAATGACAATATCAATAAATGTGCTTTGGGGCATGAGAAACATGTTAGAGAACATAAAATTAATATTAATGGTCATAGCAAAGAAAAAGGGAAAGATAATTATAATTCTTCGGAGGATAATTTGAAAATCAAAAAGGAGAAGAAAAATAAAATTGAAGGCAATTCTGAAATAGGGACTCATTCAGATGTGGAAAATAAAGCTGAAACCAAAACTAATAGACGATCATTATCTAAAACTAATGGTAATTCTAAAATAAAAGTAAATACTGAAAATGTAAATCAGTTCAAAATAATTAATAAAGATAAGAAATCTAAAACTGAGCATATCAGTTCTAGTCAAACTCAGGCTAAAGGTGAACCTATTAAAAACCATAAATTTATGACTGAAAAACGTAAGTCTAGCTCAAAAGAAGAAAATTATTCTGAAGATAGCAAAAGGCGGAAACTCGACTATTTAGATAATTCTGAGAAAGTGCAAAACCATAAAAAACTTAAAGTGGATGCACTCTCATTAAAAAAAGAGCCACTTTCAGATAAAAATGGAAAATCTAGTCTTAAGAAAAATTTCGATGCTACGAAAAATGCTCATGAATTGAAAAATAATATTAAAAGGGAGGCTGGAAGTAGACGAGAATCATCTGAAAGGACTATAAAAACTGATAAAAAATCTAACTCGGGGAAAGTCAAAGAAGCTATTGTAGGCTATGATAATGATAGCAAAAATAGAAAGGATAATAAACAGGCAAAGATCCACAGTGAAAAATTTGAAAGCAAAAGTTCTAATAAATCATCTTCAGAAATGAATTCAAAAATGACAGAATTTGATGTACATGATAAAAAAAGAAAAAGTAAGTATGTAAATTCTGACGACAAATGCAAAAGATACAGAAGTATTCCATTTAGTGAAAAAGAAAGGACAAATTGTAAGATTAACGCTGAATCAGATTCTATTCAGAAAGTAAAGAATCAGCTGAAAAATTCAAAAATTCTTATCAAAGATGAATCCGCCAAGACAGACTTAGTGCTAAAAAGATCAGTTTCATATGAAGGTGAAAGAAACCCCAAAAGATCTCGCCGTGAGAGTCTTTCTTGCAGTGAAGATACCAGTGATTGTCACAGTGATTATTCTAAAAGCTCTGTAATTTCATCAGAATCGAATTTCCGAAAAAAGTACAAACACCAAAGAAATGCTTTAAATGTTCTAAATGAGGTAGCTGATGAAATAATCAGTTCTTCTAAAGACTGTAAGGCTGATATCTTAAATCAAGATGAAGATATGACATTTGAGTTGAGGAAAAGAAATAAAAAACCTATAATTGGAAGAAAAGTAAGAATAAATTAAAAACATTTTATTTAAATTTTTCAATATTATTATCCCTTATTATCATAAAATAGTACTGTTGTGCTTAAATGGTCAATTTAATTTTACACATTTTAATGCAGGCTTTGTTTATGAATATCAGTGTTTTTTAAAATTTATATTTGATTTATTTATTACTACAAAATTTTAAAATATTAATAAGATATTATTATAATTAAGATACTTTACAACAGTAATTATAGTTGGGTTTTTTTGGTGGGGGGGGGGGGAATTGTCATTAAAAAGTAGGAGGCAGAAAAGAAACAATACTACATTCTCAAATTTTAAAGACTTGCACTAATTATTCAGAAATTTTGAAAACCAAACTAAAAAATAAAAAAGACTATTCTACTATATGAATTCATGTAAATTTTCATTGTCTTGCTGTAATTTCTTCTCTGTATATTATAAAGTTTAATTTATAGGATAAATAAGCAATGATTTTGCAAGTTTATATAAGTGAATTATAAATTTAATTTAGAAAAGAGGATTGATGCAGTGAATTTACCTCTTTTTCTCTAAAGAAAACAACAGAGAAAAGCTTTTGTCAAACAGCTTAATTTGATTAGAAGTCTGATTTCATTTTGCAGGGAAATTCTCAATATGTGAACATTTTCACTTTATTTTTATCCCTAAAGTTTGGCATGTTATTTTTGCAGGTTGACAAAGCTCATTTAAAGGATGAAATAGCAGCAGAAGTAAAAATTGCACTGAAACCTTTTTATTCAGTGGGGTTGATTGATAAGGAAGATTACAAAGATATTATGCGAAAGGCTGTGCCAAAAGTTAGTGTTTGTACATTAATTTTTTTTGTTTATTAAAATTTAATTAATTTTTAAAATTGGAATATTTGTATTTATTATGTAGTTGTGTGTGGTGACTGACATACATAAACCTGTCATGGCAAAAAATTCTTCTATATCGAGAGTAATGCCATGGGGGTACGGGTTTAAAGGTGATCGTTCTCTGATTCAGGTCTAAATTATGATTCATGAATGAGTGAAAGAAATGCATGAATGAAGTCCATCCTGTAAAAAGAGTTGTGACATGTGAGTAGCTAAGTCATACTCTTGGCCTTTATTGACAGTACTGAAAAAACAAATAGTGATGCTCACTCGGCTTAAACTGCTGACAGGTAATTCTCAGTGGGCTTGTAAAGTGCCTTGGTCCTGAACATACACAACATGTAGTTGTGTAATTAAACCTTACAATAGCAGTTTTAAAAGTGTCATGTGTAATAAATGTAGTTGTTTTTTGTGTTAGTAAAAGCAAATTGTTAATAAGAATTCATTTTTTGATATATTTAGTATCAAGAGAATGTCTGTAATTAGATTTATAAGCTCAAATAGTTAAAACAAATCAAATTTAAATAAATTTGCTCTTTTCAAGCTTTATTAATTGTTTATATGATGCTTTAAAAGAAGATTCATGTGAGATAAATACCTTTAAATAGGTATTATTTCATTATCAATTTCTTGTCCATTATTATCTTTATCTTAAATTATTTGATAACTTCACTTGTGCATTCAATAAACAGCACTTCATTACAGATTATTTCTAGTCATTTAACAAACTTATATATTTTTTACATTCGACATGAGGCTGCATCACAAGCAAAATTTATTGAAATTGTTTCTTCTATTGCAACTAATGATTACTTTCAAGTGAACAGGAAGTAGCTAATCCAATTGCTTTTTGTATCTACCAAAAACTTACATTTTCTGACCTATATTCCTACATTTTCAACTTAATCTATATATTTCTAAGTAAGCAAGCTAAGCATCTGTCTATAATTAATTTGCAGAGAAAAGCTGCAGAGAAGCCAATAAAGTAAATTTGTAACAAATACAAATTCTAAATTTAAAAAAGATTTTGGGATAATATGAAAATTTTGAATTTTAATTGGTCAAGTTCCTATCGACCTCATTCTGTCCACTTAGTTATTTAGTATTTATTATGACTGAATATCTTCTGCTAAATGAATCTATTAGACATCTTCTGCTGAAGATGAATGTATATGTGTATGTATTTTTTACCACTGTAAAGGTTGGGTTCTTTAAGTTGCAGTTACTAAATTAGTCTCATATATAGTTTCTTGGAAGTAAATTTTCATCTTAGAAAATGTTTAATTTTTTTGTGTGTGTTTTTAGAATTTTAAAAATTCATTAGCATTTATCATACTAACTAAAGTTTAGCAATTTATCATACTAACTTCAAAAAATATTGCTGCACAAAAATCAATTTTATAGCATATTAAAATTTAAAAAAATTATTATTATTATGTGAGAACATGTTATTTTGGTTAGGATGTCTTGATATCTCCGAAATTTACATGCAAAAACTATTTTTACCTGTATTGCTGTATTATTATGTATACTTCTTTAACAGCAGATGCATTTTTAAAAGGTTGACCTGCTTTTATTAGTATTGCTTTATTTTTACGTATGCTTTTTTGATATTGGATGTGTTTTTAACACATTCGCTGCCACCAAAATTTATATATCCATCCTCAGAAGCCGAATTTGAAAAAAGTGTTTTAATGATTAAAAACGTTCCTAATGTTTTAATAGTAAAGCCAGAAAAAAAGAAAAACCTTTTATTTTCGTGTTTAGTAAAAATAAGGCTTCACTAACGTGCCACAAAAACCTCATCGTTCAACCTCCAAATTCGAACTAAAACTAAAGCAGTTTACTTATCATACTCGATTGTCGCCCCAGAGCGTCACCGGCATGGGAGATAGCGCCATGCTAACGCGCCAGCGCCTCAGTGGCAGCGAATGTGTTAAAAGGTGGACGAAGAAATATGATATCATAACTTATACTTCATCTCAGAATTAGTTGAGCTCCAAAACTTTGTTTGGCAGATTTAAAAAAATTGAAAATGAAAGTTAAATTAATTTTATTGTCTATATACATAGAGAGAGTGTGTTAGAGACCTATAGAGAAATCTCGTGATTGCTTCAACCCAGTTTAAACTGGTTAATGACTTAAATTAAGTAAGAGAAATAGAGATTTAAAAATAAGAATGTTCTCAAATGATTACTTGAAATTTACGATCGAAGGTTTCATTTTCTTTTCTTTTTTAAAATTATTTTCTTACTAATCATGCCAAATATTTGACAATTCAAATTTTATTTCCTAAATTTTAATATTAAAATTGAAATTTATAGGATGTTTACATTTTTAAAAGCTGTATGATGTTATGGAACTGTCTCCATTAGAAAAGTTCATTTAAACAGTAAAATGGACATAAAGAGAATAATTAAACCAGCTTTACTTTAACGTAAGATTATTTAGCGGAATCATGGGTATGGAGTTATATCTAAAAGTTTTTCTGAAATAATTTATAACTTATGCTCAGCAAACTAACTGCTCGCCCGAAAAAACTAGTAATAAATGAACAGTATTCTAAAATAAAAAATTAATATGTTAATGTAAAAATGTGTTGAAAATGTAAAAACTAAAATTATACTGTTTATTAAAGGAGGATCCTTATATAAATAAATAAAAAAAGATATTTAAATTGGTTTTTGTATATAGTGAGCTATATCATACACATTTCCATACTTTAAAAGGAGGAATATATATATTTTTTATAGTAAATTAAAACAGTTCTGTAAAATAAAATTACCATTGCCTGATTAAGATTTTAGCTTCTTAATTAAAAATATCAAAATATTGTTGTGATAAATGTTGCAAAATTTTATTTGAAGGCAATCTGTTATAATACTTCTGATCCAACTTTAATAGCTTATGTTGTTTTTTTTTAAACCTTTATTTAATATTTTAATTGTATTTATTTTCACTTTTTCATTCTTTTAATGAAATAACAGAAAATATAAAGTGAGGAATTGTCATGATATATTATTTTACCCATCATTGTGCATATAAACTCAAAAAACGATCTAATCTAGGGATGTTCAATCTTTTCTGTCCTTTGTCAATCTTTATCTTTATTGCCTCAATGAAAATAATGCAATTTATTTTAAAATAATGATGTACTTTATCTCAAATATTTTATGATATACATGATTTATAAATGTAATTAAGAGTTAATAAATTAATTTTTGTATTAAACTTCTGAATTTGAAGTATCTTACAATAAGTATAAACTGAGAATAGCTTGGAATTGTATAAAATAAGATTTTAGTTAAAACATCAGAAAAGTCCCCCCCCCCCCGTCTAATGGAATCCTGACAAATATTCAATAAGATAGTTGTTTATTCCTGGAATTATTTGTCTTTGTTATTAAAATCATCTTTAGTCATTGAGAGTCTTGCTTTCAGCAGCTTGGCTTCTAATTGAAAGAGAAAAAAAATCAAAGCCGGGGAGTTATTTGTTGTTGTTATTGAATTTTGTACATAAATAAACAATGTGAATTAGAGTTTGCACATCAAACATTAGTTAAATTGTAAAACAATAATTAAGATACGCTTTTGATATCATGCTGCTATGTATATTTAATATTTTAAAATACTGTGTTTAAAAAAAAGTGCTATATAGTAAAAATAGGCATTCCTTTTATTCTAGGTCTTCATGAATTGTGGTTGTTTTGTGGTTCCAGAAAAAATTAAGAATTTGGTGTCTGACTATGTTAAAAGATTGACAAGTTCTTGATATTCATCAAGTAGGTGTTTTATCTATTCCCTGTAAATCTTTCAACAGAATAGATTATATTTAAGTTTGAGTTGATAAAAATTAAAATATCTCGAGAATCCAAATTTAGTACAAACAAAAATCTTTTTTACTATTATGTGTCGTGTATTTACTATATGATATATGTAGTAAATAAAGGAATTATATTACTTAATTCTAAATATATCATTAACACAACCACACTAATGAGACCTAAAAATTAATGTAAAAATTTATAATAATAAAAGCGTGTACATAAATTATTTTTAGTGATATGTCCTTATAAGAGAATATTGTTTTCTATTAAAATTTTTAAATATATGTAAAGAAGTATGTTTAGATTTATTTATTTGTATATTTTCATAGTATTAGGTCTTTATAAAATAAAATTAGAACTATATATATTTATACATTATGCATTTGATCTAGTTAAAGCAATTGATCCTCTGAATTGGATCACCAGTTCAGAAATTTCTTATTTTAAGGTTGTCACTTTTTTTAAGCAAAATTAAAATAAATGCATTATTTAATTATTGTACTTACTCAACCTAAATATTTTTTATATTCTTTTTTTTCTGTCTTTGTTTCTTTATATATTAAACAAAAATCATGTAATCAGTATTTTTTTAAGTTTTGTGTTTGGTTTGGAATTGTTCTAGTTTCAATTTACTAGATTTATTACATATTATAATTGTTTTAGACTATTATTATTCATACAAATATTTATGATAAAGTTTGAACAATTTTTATTACAATGCCAAGAAAATCACATAACTTATCTTTAAATTATTTTAATTCTGGGAGGAGAATAACTTAATTAAATTGTTGATTGTGTAAAAAAAAATTTTGCCCCCATTAATAACTTTCTTTCATTAACCTGAAAATCAAATTAAATATGAAGGCGTAATTTGCTGTTTTTAGTTAGGAACCTAAAAAAATTTATTTTTAAAATTGTAATTTATTGCTGACATATATCTTAAAAGTTGCGTAACTTTAAGACCTATAATATGTTACTATTCTAAGTCAAATAGTAACATATTATAGGTAGTAACATATCAAAATAGTAACATTACTAAATCAAAGAGTAACATATAATAGGCTTTTTCCCCCTATTGAAAAAATTTAATGACTTTTTTTCCTCAATATTTTATTGAGAGTTGTTGCTTTTTTAAAAAATCATAATTAATGCAACAGAGGGTAAATACTTGAAAAATCTTGAATTACATGATTGCTAATTGGTACCTAAAATTCAAAAAGGGCTGGCCTCAAAAAAGAGATTTTAAGATTATGAATTTGATAATGAACAATTAATTTATATACATTTTAATTCTTTTATGGCAAATCAACCGAGAAGTCTTATGATGCTTGGATGTTTCATTATTTAAAATGTAATACTTGTATTTCTCATTCAATTAAAAATATATATTACTTCAATTTTCCTATATATAAATTTTTTAATTAATAAAGGCTTATGAGCAATTGATTTTGTGACATAGTGTATAATGTAAATTCACGAATACTGTTATTTGTGTCTATAATTTTCACTTTTCTTTTTTAGATGAAATCTTGTAAAAATCGCCGTCCTTGTTCCACCCACCTCCATTCACCAATTTACTGTACAGATTTTTTTGTAAATTTGTATATTTCGATGTATAAAAATTTCTACGTGTTATTTGTGTCTTATTTTTAAAAGCAACAATAGTAAATTATAACTACAGTAAGCCAATTACAGTGAAATTTGTTATTTTGCCTTTTATAGTCGAAAGCAATCCAGAATATGCCTGAAGTAATGTTATTGGCTATGCAATTTCACACTTGCTGCATTATTATTTCTTGCATTTAGACAATGAATATTTTTTAAGAAATTCATTCTAAGAAAAATGAATTTGTAGTATCTATGTGATGTACTAATGTACATTGCATAAAAATTGATCTTACTAATTGTTGGATAGCAACAATTAAATATAAACAGCCCAATTATATGAGCATTTCAAACTTCTTCACTGCATGATTTTACAGCTACATTTGATTCAATATTTAACTTAACTAAATAAAATATTTATTGAAAACTAATTAAAAAAATTAATGGTAATGCTCTGGAAAAAATTAACTGTGTCACTGAAATTTTTATTCTATCAGTGGAAAGAAATGTAAACAAATTCAATATTCTGGCTTTAAACAGATTCTAGAACAAAGTTAGACATGCAGGTAATTGGTAAGACTTACATCATTAAGGCCTGAAGTACTTTATTAGATACAGTATGATAAATTATTTCATGAAATTACTAGAAATTTTATAAAATGTCTAATGAATCATGATCAGTTATTTCATGGCATGTCTAAGATTTCTATGGAAAAATGAATTATAACTATAACATATGCACATTGTAATTTGCCTCAAAATTAATTTGTTGACTGATTTCATTTAGTTCATTTAGTTTAGTCTTATCGAATAACAAGCTGAAATTTTTGATAAATGTATATTGTATTAATAATTTAACAGCCGTAAAAGTCGATATTCTAGAAGAAAAAGCTAGTTGTCAAAAGCGGCTCAATGAATTGTTAGAACAATGTTATGAAAGCTTCTTAACCCCTTAACTAGTTTATTTTCCTTACTATCTAATAAGATGACACCTTCTATTTTGGGAATATTTTCTTATTTTGATTCAAATGGAAAGTATTCGATGGAAATCCATCGAATACTTGACTTATCTACGTATTCGAAGTCATTTTACTATTGAATCATAATTGTTATGAATGATTTTTTTTTTACAACTATCAAAATTCCATAAATCTATGCATGTACGGCATATGGGTAAACTGGTTAAGGGGTTAAACTATTTCATGTGTATATCATGGTATTT
Source organism: Argiope argentata (assembly GCA_026289955.1). NCBI lineage: Eukaryota > Metazoa > Arthropoda > Arachnida > Araneae > Araneidae > Argiope > Argiope argentata. The sequence continues at coordinate 94,700 of JAOUZG010000631.1, read as the reverse complement.
GTGACAAATTCCTAAAACAAAATGCTGTAACCTACTGAAAAAGACCCTAGAAAATGTGATGAATATCCTAATTCTTTTTCAAGTCCAAAAATTTGAAAATAAATCATGTATTTTCTTTCATAAAATATAAAAGATATCATTTATGAGCATGGTAATTCAAGAATTAATTAAACTTATTAAATGGTATTGATGATCTTCACAAAAAAGTTGTAAATCTGTATAACATATTAGACAAAAACCAATCTGTAAGAAAACTCGAACCATCTGTATGTGAGTGTTATTACTCAAAAAAATAACTAGGTGTATGAAAATCGAATATACATTTAATACCAGAAATATAGATGTGGGTAACATTTTTAAAACTAATTTTTTCATTTTATTTGTTATATAAAATGAGTGTATTAACTCAAAAATGCAAAGAGATTGAAAAATGAAATTTGATATAACAGTTCAATCGGATTCTATTTCATCAGGCGGGAAAATTGAAGTTAAAAAATTAATTAAATCAGGGACAATTTTAATGCTTTTAGTTGATTGGTTGGCTATCTAAACTGGATTCTATCATGACCTCCCAAATAGAATAGTAAACTACTTTTTTTTTAAATATCATTTTTGTCTCTGTGAGTGAATGGGTTGCTTTCTAGTTTGGTTAGTAGTTTTCCATAGCACATTAGCAGAATCCCTCGCATATTTTGAATTTCTGGGTTCTTTTTGGAATTAAAATTCATATTAATATTCCTCTTTACTATAAAGCAGAATTTATTGCCTTTTCTGATTATTACGTAAGTAATTTGCATCAGCAGCATTTCCCAAAGTGTAACTTTTTAACATTAAGTGTAATATTGTGTTAGCGCTAGAGTACTAATTGTAACTTGTGTACATGCGGGTTAAATGTTCAAATGGTTTGGATTTTTTATTGTCATTAAATGGCTAAATGACTTGCTGTATTCATTTATTTTGGAGGGAGGCTTTCCAAATTCATTTTTTATATTAATGTTATTTTGAGAAATAATACTATATTCAGTTTTTATTTTTATAAAAAAAAATGCATATAATTCCGAGTATATTATAATCGGAAAATATTGCTTATAGAAAGAAAAAAATCGCTATAAAATATTCATCCGAATATTAAGGATGATACTGTATTCTTTCTTTTTTTACTAATGATATAAAAATAGCTTTGTTAAGGCCAATACTTATTATAAAAAAATTCTAATATTTCGCAAAAATTAATACAATTGTTTTTAATTCATATATGTCTACGAAATTCTCCATTATATTTAACATATCACCTTTGGCGGGCATGTTATTTGCCATGAATACTAATTTATCTGGCTGTTAAACTATTAATACTGTTATGGATTCGCTGCTCCTCGTTCTTAGGGGTTATTTTAAGGTTTGATGTCGATACAGAAATGAACAATCATTTAGTAGAAAACAATGACTACGTTTATTAACACAAAGACGACAAATATTTACAACCGAGACGAACACAGGAGAGCACACTACAGCATACAGTAGTCCACAAGTAGTAATTTATCACAACATACAAAGTGGGAAGATAGAATACAGCAAGAGAGGGGATTCTCGGAGCTCCTCTCTACGGTATCTCCAAACGGTTGAAGTTCTCATTGTCCCTTCGCTCTTGCTGCCAACTCACTACGATAGGCCGCGGAAATTTTAAACCCAGAAAATAGTGGGGTTTGCCTGATCTTGCATTAATATTGACGACAAGTCCAAACATTTATTCTTATAAGTACATAAACGGAAAAATAAAAAGGCAATGAGCATATAACCCTGTATTCCTGAAAAAAAAAAAGATTCTACATAAGAAAAATCAGCTAACTGTTTTCTTAATTAAGCATCTATTTTATTCCCATCGAAACAGTCACTTATTTTTATTCTGATTTCGATAAATAATTCCATTTCACAGTTACGAATATTTTTTAAAGACAATAAAAATCGTTTTCTTCATAAACAACTAATTTATCAAGAAACTCACTGCGTTTCCCCGTGATAGTTAAAATAAATGTGTTCTGCTTTTTATTGCCCTACTCATCGTTCACATTATGTGAATGTCGCTCTTCCTGACTGCCCAGCAAACAAGAAATTCATAACTTTTAAGATAATGGGAATGTGCTGCCATCTGAGGTTAGAAAGGGGAACTAATATCAAGAAACAGCAATGTGTTCTATGAGCTACTTCAGCCGAACGCTACCGAACACAACTAATATGTTTAGCTATGCATTGAAAGGATAACAGTGGTTATTGGGTTAAAAAACAGTTAGAAATGGGATATTTTATGCCACCCGCTATATTCACCGGATATTTCTCCATCAGATTACTACCTGTACCATCCCTTAAATACGGGCTGGCTGAGCAGAGCCATTTTAAATAAAATGAATCGATTAGAGGATAGCATCAAAAGATATGTTGTTCTTGCGACGCAGAACTGCGACAGAGTTGGGTAAAAATAGTGACTAGCGATAGATAGTACTTTGAAAAATGGTAAAATATAAAAACATTTTTCACAATAAGGCTTATGTTTTATTTTAAAAAATCCCTCAAAATTAATTCGTAGTCATAGAATTTCTAAGTGTAATAGCTTGTGCATAGCGAATTTCTATTTAAAAAAAAGGAAGAGTTAGTGCTCACCATGTATTACAAACAAGGATACTTCAATTTTTAAAGATTTTCTAATAAAACGACTACAAGAATAACAAACTGCGGACTTTTATGGATAAGCTATTCAATTGTCTATCGTTCTTTTTTAGGTCAATGACGAACTGACTTTTTAAAATTAGAATCTAGCTGGGAAAAAATGATAGCCCAATCAAGCAAACCTATGATGGCGTTATTGTGTGAATTTCTAACGATTTGCGTCGTAGTCGACAAGACAATGCAGCGGAGGCTTCCAATCATGTTTGCATTTTATGACGCCAGTTTTGGAATTGTGTCGCCGAAATTTATCGTCAACTCAAGTCATCAAGCTTTCCACTTTCCTTTGTTTACTGTGTGGAAATGGTGCAAGACTTAGGAGTGAAAATTTTTTCTGAAACAGCTCCAACACTTGAACTTTATAAAAATAACATAAATAATAAAAAAGAATGAAATTCTTTTGATCTTTTAATAGTCTAAGGAGTGGTCTCCTTGAAACTTTCTCGCATGCATTTCTTTCTTTTAATAAATGTTATTGTGTATTATTAACTATATGTTGTAGCGTTAGCCTTATAAGCCAGATAACATCTGCGATACCGAAGTCAACTTTTGGTACAGTGGTTATGTTACTCGGCTATTGGCCCAAACGTCGCAGATTCGTACCACGATCTTCAATCGCTACATTGGTGACCTTGACAACGCAACCTTCCGCAACAGTCGTGGCGCCATCTACCAGCAGCAAAATCGTCAGACTCGCTTGACGAAAGCTAAAAAAAGCAAAACAAACAAACAAACAAAATCGTCAGAGTCACTTGACGAGTAAGCAGCAACTCTCCATAACGCAACACAAAATCGTTTGCTTCTTCACTGACTCACTGGGGGGGGGGTACTGTGGCGTTACCCTTATAAGACAAATAACATCTACGATACCGAAGTCGACTCTTGTATGATGGCTATGTTACTCGGCTATTGGCCCAAACGTCGCAGGTTCGTACCACGACCTTCAATCGCTACAATGTCATTGGTGAACAATACTTATGAAAGAACATATAACAATGACTTTGACGAATAATCACTGGGACGCAGCTATCATTAAAGACCCAGAAAACTAAATGTAAGTTTAAGACCATTTTTTTTCGACCAATTAAAATTGAAATTTGACGTAAACCTACAATTACAGTCACAAAATTACAGGCCAAATATCTCATATTTAAATCACTACATTTTGAATTTGTCGCATTTGCATGCATCTGGAAGTAAAGGTTTAGTTTAGTTATATTAAGGTTCCGTTGTAAAGCAACACTAGGGCTACTTCGGGACGTAACTCGTGAACTCGTGATTTTGAACCACGTTCAGATGACAAGGGTGGCACCTGAACAGGCATCCTCTCTCCATACAACACCACCCAGCGATAAGACGTTTGACCTGACGGATTTAATGTGCAACAAACAACTGGTCTTCGGTGGAATTGAGTCTCGAACATGAAACCCTGCGGCTCACAAGATGAGACTTTATTACCAGGGCCCCGGGGTCCTGACAAATAGATGGACAACCTCAAGGCTGCTTTCACTCCAAGACACACCGTGTTTACATTTTAAATTTGAAATCTGTATATCATTTATCTCTCTTCATTTTATAGTTATCGTGTGAACTTATATTCGGATACTCGGATGCGGGGCCCGACTTAGCCTAGTTGGGGCCCGGGGCAAAAATTTCTTTGGGGCCCTCTCTGCTTCTCTACTTTAGTAATGAAGAACATTCATTAAAAAAGGAAATGAAAAATAACATTTCTTCTCGATTTGGGGGTCCCATTTATGTAGGCCCCCGGGGCAACTGCCCCGTATGCCCCTGCCTTAGTCAGGCCCTCCTCGGAGGGAAATCTGCAAATTCGTTATAAAAATCATATGCCAAGTTTTAGCCATCGATATCAAAGCTATATTTATGAATGTTCGTATTTTCAGATAAATAGATAGACTTAATTCCAAAAATGTGTTTTTCGGGCACAGAAATAAATTTTTATCATGTCAGAACATGACGTCATTTAGGGAAATGTAGTTTTCTGGAGTCAACAAAAATCCGTAAGCGAAAATTTAAAAAAAAAAACCCGTAGACGAAAAATTGAAATTTTATTATTTGCACGAGCATCTCAAAAAATCAGCTTCTAATAACGCGTTGTCATTGAATTACTAACGCTGTGATTAAAAAAAAGTTTAATGACTACAGTAAATAAAACCTAGAAAAATGTCATTTTGAACATGAGATTATGTGAAATGTAATAAATAGGAAACTGGATATTTTTTTTTAACATTCAATGCGAGACAAAGTTTTTTTGGATCGTTTGCAATACTAAAGTGTCTCCTTCAATGAAACAGTTAAAATGAATAAAAATATAATTTAACTCGCTCGAGCACGTGATACTTGGCTGTTCAAGAAATGATGTTATGACGTGATACACTGAAATATGCACAACAGATTTCATTTTAATCATTTTATTTCTTAATTTTTGCAGTTTCTTAAAAAATATATTTATTTGCTTATTTTCCAGCATTATTTTCCATTTTTGATACGAAATTCAAATTGCTCCATCAAATATCTCGTGATTTATTTTTGTACAGTCGAAAATTAAGAAAAAATGATTCAGTTTACAAGGCGAATAAAAAAATGAAGTCAAATATTGCGAAATTTAGAAGATAGATAAACTGAACATTTACGTTTTTAATAACACTGTGATATCATAGGACTAGCTTCCATTAAATGGTTTCATGAGCTTAATGAGCAGAACATTGTAAGAGAATTAAAACAACACGGTTTAATCCCTGCCAATTTGGCTGAATCTTGGACGAGAAGTTACATTTAAGCGATTTAACCGAAATTTAATTTATATTCCCTGCGAATGAACTGATTAAATTTATTGTCAGAGGCGACTAGCAGAGAAAAAAAAAGTAAGGATATTTATAAAATAAGTTTCCTTGTGTAGAGGTTTCTGAAGCTATAATTAATGAAAGGGATGAAACGTAATTTCATATATAGGTTGCGGAAATCATGGGGAAATGAATTCTGAGGGAAAAAAAATATTAATAATTGCACTAAAAGTCACCGACACAATCAATATCTTGTATACGGAGAAGGTTGATACATGGAAAATATTGCTCTGGGCGAGGGGATCTTAATGTTGATTAATCAAAGTTTATTTTTGATATGTGAGTAATCGAAATGGCAAGCATTTCTGTATTTACTTTATCATTAAATAATTGAAATTTTATTTAATCTATTTTCTATGGTCCATTGTAATAACTAATTCTTTTTTTACACTGAGAGTATCAAAGACTTTTTGTTTTTTATTTTATACGAAATGTAGATAAAGATATATAAAGGTTTAAGAAAATTCGAAACCCAGAAATTTGGACAAAACTCCTCGTTTCTCTTCTCTTTGAGTCAGAAAAGCACATTTTATGTATTATGTTAGTCTGTATGGGAATATGATAACTCTCAAAATGCTTTAAGCTAACTAAATGCAATTCGGCATATAGATATTCCCCCATATTTGTATATTATCACGTCAGAACATGATGTTGCTTTAGGAATGAAGTTTTTGGCTTCAACAAAAGTCCGTAGGCGAAAAATAAAAATTTTATAATCTGCGCGAGCATCTCAAAAAAAAAAAAAATCAGCTTTTAATAACGCGTTGTCATTGCATTTACAAAAGCTCTGATTTTAAAAAAAATAAGTTAATGACTACAGCAAATAAAACCTAGAAAAATGTCATTTTGAGCACGCGATTATACGAAATAAAATAAATAAATAATGCGATATATTTTTTACAACAATCAATGCGAGACAAAGTTTTTTTAATGATCATTTGCAATACTAAAGTGACTCATTCGATGAAACCATTAAAATGAATAAAAACACAATTCAACTTGCACGAGCACGTGGTGCTCGGCCGTTCAAGAAATGTTGTCCTGGCATGATACGTTGAAATATGCATAGCAGATTTCATTTTTTAATTATTTTTTGACGGTTCTTCGCTTGTGCCCGGCTAACGGAAAAGTGCCCACATTCGACTTTATTTATGTCGCTGAGTTCATGTGGGACCCATACAGCGAATTTTAATTCATTTCCAAGATTTTTGAGACGATGAATGATTACTGAATGATCTGCATTGAAGTTGTCAGCCAGCATTCGAGTTGTCAAGCTTTTGTCCCTTTCCACGGCTGTCTAAAGTGCCTGTTCGTAAAATTCTTTCCCTTTCTGACTTATCATCTTAGCTAATGTCCCTAGATTTGAAACGGTCAAACCTTCTCCTGCATCGACTTTCACTGATTGCACCCACATAGAAAAGTTCTTTGAGATCGCGAAATGATTGCTTTGCCTTCCATCCTTTTTCAGTGTGGTGCAGCATAAAGTTGAAGTGAAGATTAGTGTACCCTTCGATTTTGTCGCCATTATGGCAACCCAAAGGAACGCTCTTCTAGCAACCCTAATGCGGTTTTGTTTACTACTTTTTACAATGGTTGAGTCGTACATAAACTACAACTATTTTATGAAAAATTAAAAATAATTAAAAAAATATATCGATTAAAGATTACAATTTTGTTCTTTATTATAATTAAAAGTTACTAATAAGATGCTGCAATTTTATTTTTAAATGCAGTGTCTTATTTTAATTTAATTTCGTATTCACGAAAATAAAATATTTATTCTTTTGCAATTTTTAACTGCCAGTACAGCGCTTTAAAAAAATCGTCTGCATTCGTACTTTACGAAATCGTCTGCAGTCTTTTTCAAAAGTCAGCTGCAGTGGAATTCTTCCCAGTTCACGTAATTATTTTGGTGCTCTAACGGTTTGTTATGTCGGTAATTGTGCAAGAACGGATGTCGGGTAAATAGAATGGAAGACAGTATTTCGAACCTGCAGAATGGATGAAGGCTGAGTGGAATATATTTTTTAACGAGTTGATGAAGGTAAGTAAGGATACTTGATTGAAATTTTGTATAGGGAATGGTTTAATTACTTCTTCCAGCGTTCTTTTTGTTCTTTTGATTATGTACTGTTCTTGTTATCCATAGAACTCTTATTTTCAATGTGCTATCGAAGCTAATAAGTTCCCATTCCCGCTGCTAACAAAGCCGTAGGTTGGTGTTTTTAAAAATTAAAAATTCCTGTCCAGTGCCTTCTACAGATGAAGAATGCATAACATGATCTAACTTAGCTCTGCACCCAACAGACCGGTGCAGCCAACAGTTCTCTCTCTCTCTCTCTCTCTCTCTCTCTCTCTATGTCTATATATATATATATATATATATATATATATATATATATATATATATAAACAGTAATACTTATCAGTAAAAAAATCCTAATTATATTGAGGAAATCTGCAAACGTATCTTGTTTCGCTGAAGTGTTTGTTTATTTTGTCCGCCATTTTTATTGGCGACTTGGCATCCTTGGCACAGCAAGTTTGTACACTAAACTTCATTTTTACCCAGCATAATATGACAAATATGAGTATAATTATCGACATGCATTTTTATTAACTAAAAGTAGATGAATATTTTCATTCATAAATGTATAAGATATAGAAATTTTTTACTAAAATATAGTACGTCAAAGAATCGCCTGATAATTATGCGTCAACCCTATAAATAGAATTCTAACTATAAAACAATTTTGAAATCACACATTCTGAAATATGTAGACTGTTGAAAAGGTAAAAATATGATGTGTTCATAGACAAAACAACGCTTTAGAAATATACAAAGCTGTTTTAAAATTTAAAAATATACAAATAAGCCATTGTACCCACTATTACACACTTGTTTGTATTATGTTCTGTTTAACCTGATATGAAAATAAAACTCAGCTTGATTTATAATACTTCTTTGTAAACTATATTGGCTGTTTCTTCTCCTGGTGCCAAGAAGAAGAAAAACGATTTTGTTTGGATGAAACTCTAGAAAATACCATCTAAAGTTGCCCCAGATAAAAACATTCTTCGTTTAAGTCAATTCCAGTTGTATTTACTTTTTTTTTTGGGGGGGGAGGCGTGATAAGTTTTGAATCGTTGTTTAAAATCAGACGTAAACAAAGAAATGTATTGTATATGCATACCACAACTCTTGCTATTTGTACACGCACAGTTTAAAGTTTTGGTTTTCGCACATGCGCGGCTAAATGCAAAGCACCGATACTGCTGTTTTACGCATGCGCGAATCGTATTAAGAAAATAATTGAAATCGCAATTATGAAACCTCTTTTTCAAATCAAGTGATCATTTCGCTCCTCAGGAGATTCATTCTGTCTCCACAATTCAGTTACAGTGCGATTTCAAGAAGAACGGTTATTTCGCTTATCAAAAGACTCTCCTTCCGTAAGTGTGGACACTATTTCTCTGATCTTCGCTAACCGAACGTTCCTTTCCTCTTCCGGCCTAGGTTGATTTTAGTAATTTTGGGGGCATAATGAGTTTTGAATCGCTATTTAAAATCAGACAGAAACAAAGAAATATGTTGCTATAGAAATATCTTGCTATTCGCACATGCGCAGTTTCAGGTTTTTGTTATTGTTGTTTTGGTTTGTTTTTTTTGGCGCATAACATAAAAATGCTTCGTTAATCAAAATATAAATTGATTCGATAAGAGAAGGTGAAAGCTAGAATACAATGGACATATATTAAGAAATTTAAAATAAGCAATGATAATTTAAAAGCATTAGAAAAGTGAAAGTAATGCTCTTTTTAGTTGCGCTTCAAATTAAAAACAAAAAATTTATTAGATGCATGTAAAAAGACGAATTGCCTTTAAGAATATGAAAATATATTCAGGTTTTTGCGCATGCATGAATAAGTTCAAAGTTATAATCGAAATTATAAAATTCCTGTCTTTATTTTGATATGACCAATAAACTCAAATCTTCCCCAATAAACGCCTTACAAAATGGTATAAATATCTCTATTAAGTATTTCTAGAATTTTTCTCTTTCAAACATGCAGTCGCTTTCAGGAGATTTCATTTTATACTATGAATAGAAAACCTAAAATTGAATCACGGCTGAATTAATCATGAGATTTTATCTGACCCAACTTCGAGTGCATGAAGTTGTGAATTAAAATAAAGATCCAAATTAGGATAGTCCTTAAAATAGCGGAAAATAAACTCAAGGCATCGGGCCCCCCAGACAGACACTCATTTTGCCTATTTGGTATTCCAGCCTTGCTAATGCGCACGATGTTCTTGATTAAATATTAATGATTAAGTCCTTTGATTAAAGTATGATGTTTTGTAAATGAGTCGTCTCATTAAAATTAATGCCAGGATCTCGATAAAAGGTGCGTAACTAGTGGACTTAAGAAATCATCGTCTAAATAGTCCCCATATTTTAATCATGTGATTTCCCTAATATGTACTGGTATACTTACTTTTAAAACGTAGTCGGATCAATTAAAATTATTCCTAAATGGTTAATTCATTATGAGCAGCTTTACAATGTATTTTTGATGCCCGTTTTGCATAACATTACTGACATATGATACATTAATACACATTAAATAAAAGCTATTTTTTTTATCATGTCAGAACATGATGTTATTTTTTTGGGAATGAAGCAGACAAAAATCCGTGAGCGAAAAATTGAAATTTTATTTTCTGCACGAGCATCTCAAAAAATTGTTGGCATATTAACACGTTGCCATCTCATTTACAAAAGATTTGATTACCTAGAAAAATGTCACTTTGAGCACGTGATTATTTGAAATAAAATGAGTCACTTTGTAATGCTAAAGTGACTCATTCAATGAAACCATTAAAATGAATAAAAATATCATTTCACTCGCACGAGCACGTGGTGCTTGGCCGTTCAAGAAATGATGTTCTGACGTGATACATTGAAATATGCATAGCAGATTTCAATTTAATCTTTATTTCATAATTATCATATTTCCTTGTATTCAGACTATAGGAAATAGAAAGTATTCCTGTGGTTGGATACCATTCAAAGTTTAGTAGAAATCTACAAATTTGGATTAAAACCATATACCAAATTTCATCCACCTAGTTCAAAGAAGTTTTGAGCTATCGTGTTCATAAAAAGATCGACATAATACTAAAAATTTATTTTTTGTAAAAATCCAAGAGTTCTGAAATTAGGAAATGCGTTAAAATCCCGAGGTCGAATTTTTGAACGACTTCGCCACTTTCTTTTTTTGTGTCATTCGTATACGAGAAGGTAAATAAATAAATGAAAGATATCCATCTATGATCCTAACTGTAAATAAAATAGAGTACAAACAATTCCTGCAAATCGCATGACTAACCTCAAATACAATTTTTATTTTATTTTATTTTCTTGGATTCCAATAAAAATGTCAAATTCTATATGATGAAAAGAAACGACCGTCAGAACATTGGGAAAAAAACTGATTTGTGAAGGAAATGTTACTGGAAACCAACGCTGTTGACCTTGTTTCAATCACCTAACGGATGTTCAACAAATCCTTTCTGAAAGCGGTGAGTTAGAACTTTCGATAAAGCAAAAAAAAAAAAGAAAAAGAAAAGAAAAAAAAAAAAAGAAAAGAAACAATTAAAAGAATGTTTTTGTGGGGGGGGGGGGGGGGGGGATGGATATATTCTTTGAACTTTCTCAAATGCTAAAGCAATACAGCATTACAATGTTTTTCTGTTCTTTGTTTAAACACACACACACACACACACACACACACA
>JAOUZG010000631.1:58502-69645 GCA_026289955.1 Argiope argentata | reverse complement strand
ATATATCTTTTGCCGGCTTTCTGGCACAGAGGTAGGGCGTCTTCCTTGGGTTCGAGTCCCGGTTCGGGCATTGTTGTCAGTGACATGTGTGGCTGTGCCCCCCTGTAAAAAAGGGGCTGTGCAAGCAAATGTGGTGAGTGTGTAGCTAAGTCGAACTCTTGGCCCTAGTTGGCGCTACTTAAAAAACAAGAGACGCTCCTTTCGGCTTAAATCTGCCACTGTAACACCGGGGGGCTTTTCCATAGGCAAGTGCCATAAGTAACAACAGCAACATATTTTTCTTTTCTAGCGTTTACAACGCATGCGGAAGTATATATAAATTTTGTTTAAAAACAACATACCACATTTCAAAGATCTACTAAGAAGCACTTTGGCGTAATCGAGTTCGCAGACAGACAGACAGACGTCTCAAAAATGTATTTTTCGAACCGAGGAAGGTTCGAAATGTGGAAATATATCAAAATATCGAGTTTAGTGTTACATAAAGCAATAAATTCCTTAAAATTAAAAACAAAAACAAAAAAAACGAAAAGATGCGACAGAAAAGATTAAGGATACAACGTAACATCAAATATTAATGCCCGTCTTGAATGGTGAAATGACATAAATTATAGAGTTGGCAATCTGCCAGCTACACCGTCTAGGAATTGCAAAAAGTTGGAGAAAAGTTTCAGACTAAGATATCGACAAATTCTGTTTTGTTTCTTTTCAGCTGCTCGACATAAAAAAAAGAAAAAATCTGAATTCCAGAATACGATTAAATGAAGTGGATAAGTTGAAGATGATTGTAAACACGGACAGATCGTGTGTTGGAATTGCTGAATAGAAACGCCTTCAAATTTTTTTTCAATGTATCGATTTAATCTTTATTTTATTTTGTTTTGTGTATCATTTTTAAATCTTTTAACAATTCAGCGGGATTTATTTTTCTTTCGACATTTCAGACGAATTACAGGGGTGGGGGGAGAAGTACAAAAGGAGTAGAGTTCCATTTAGTTTACCATTCTTCTATCAAATTCATTTCAACAACTCTGTTAAACTAACATTCAGAAAGAATTTTGTTTGTGAAGTAAACTGTCTTAATGTTGGCTTCGGCGGGACAGTATTTAGTATTTCATTTGGCGAGAAATTTTATCTTTATTGTATACTAGCCTTTACCCACGACTTCGTGCGTGTGAAAATTTTAATGTGTATGTATGAGAGCTGGTGGTCTCACCACAATGTAAATTTACATCAAGCTGTATCATTATGGTGCTGTTGAAAATAATTTTCGCCCAAAAAAAAGTTTGTCGCCAAATTTTAGAGAAATGGGCAAGTGTAGCGCGGGATAATACGGATTAAAATTTTTTAATTTCCTTTTTTTATATTTTATTTTGGTACCTTTCTCTTAGCCCGGTGCAAGCGAAAAATAGTAAAATATTGTAGAATTCTTTCAAATTTCTTACAGCGATTTTAAAGTGAACAATCTCTAAATAATGTAGAATTCCACCAAATTTCTTACAGTGATTTTAAAGCGAAAAATCTCCAAATAATGTAGAATTCCGTCAAATTTCTTAGGCGATTTTAAAGCGAAAAATATCCAAATAATGTAGGATTCCACCAAATTTCATTACAGCGATTTTAAAGCGAAAAATCTCCAAATAATGTAGAATTCCTCCAAATTTCTTAGGCGACTTTTTACTTGCGCTCGGCTAATAGAAAAATACCTTTATTTTAATTTAAAAGTACTTCAGAAGGAATCAGAAAGATCCGTTAATTAGCAATGTGAAATTTTAAATTCCTCAAACGCTAAAAAAAATTAAATAGAATCGTTTGAAATAACCGGTCGAAAACATGCTAAGCCTTACTCATTTGGCGGCGGGGAAATGAAGATTTTTGGCTGGGAAATTAGTTTTTAATTAATAAAAAATTAACCATTCAGTTAACCGGAATAAGTAGCAACCTATGTTCTATTCTAAACTCTAATCTATCTGTGTGCTAAATTTCATCCAATTTCGCTCAGTTGTTCTAGCATGATTGACTAACATCATCCATCCATCCATCCAAACTTTCACATTTATAATAGTAGTATAGATTAGATGCCTTTATCACTCAAATGGTTAGTAAGTAATATTGATTGTGTTTATTTTCATCTATTTCTGTTATATGTATCTTAATATTCTTTTTTAAAAGTATTTTTAAACTTTCATCTGCCGACCTTCTGGTGCTGGGATGGCACATTTCCCCCTTGATCTGGGCGTCCTGAGTTCGAGTCCCAGCCCAGACATGGTTGTTCTCCGCCTGTTCTGTATGGGATTTCTGGATGTAATGAATTGTATACTTACTTCTGTGATAGTGATGCACGGGATTATTCTATATGTTGAATTAAAAAAAAGTATCAAATTGCAACAGACATTAGTTGTGTTATTTTAAAAGCCTTTTACCTACTCTGACTATTGAAAGCATGGATATTTCTATTAGATCGAGTCCCATCATTTATTGCTTTGCACATTAAATCCGTCGGGACCATGCGTCCTCCCACTGTAGGTGTAGGGAGGGGGGGGGTGCCAGCTCAGGTGTCATCCTCAACATCTGACCGTGGTTCAAAATTACGAGGTCAGTACCAAAAATAGGTCTAGTGTTGCTTTAAAAGGGACGTTAATGTAATTAAACTAAATTTCACTCATCATTCATTGTCCCGTCAAAAACTTGAAGAAATGTTCATGTTGCCCTTTGCAATAATGCAACTTCATTTCCTGATTATTTTTTCTTATTTAAATTGCTAAAATATTATCATAGGCAGACTCGTCCTTCTTTACCTTTTAACAATAGAGGAGAATCACGTGATTAAATATTTGATTCAATACTGAAAGAGCTTTGAATTTCCTTGGAACAATGCAAATTATTGTTGGAAATGTAAAAAAAATATTTAAAAAATTATCGAAATATAGGAGAAGTTTATTTTTTTATACTGTAATTGAACAGAAACAGAATTTAATGAAATAAGTATCGTAAATAATCGCACTCTTATTGTAATTTTATATTATTCGTAATCAATAAAAGATAAATTCAATATTAGTTATATTAACGTCCCGTTGTAAAGCAACACTAGGGCTATTTTGGAACGGATCTCGTAATGTTAAACCGCGTTCAGATGACGAGGACGACACCTGAACTGGCATTCCCTCTAAATACCATACCACATTAACTGGAAGACGTTTGAACCCGACAGATTTAACATGCAACTGACCCCAGGGCCCGAATTAACCTAGTTGGGGTTCGGCGCAAAAACTTCTTTGGGGATCTCTCTGCTTTACTACTTTAGTAATGAAGAACAATTATTAAAGAAGAAAACGCAAAAGGAAATTTATATTCGATTTGGGGGGGGCTATTATGTGGGAGCCCTAGACAACTGCCCCGTATGCTCCTGCCGTACTCGGGCCCTGACTGATCCCCTTACACGATGGCAACACGGACCCCCTTACACGATTGGAAATGACCTCGTAATTTTAAACCATGGTCAGATGACGAGAATGACACCTGAGATGGAACCCCCTCATTCTATACCACATCCAGCGTGAGGACGGACCACGATGCTTTGTGGTAAGGTTTCGGCTCGTGAGCCGTAGGGTTTGAAGTTCGAGACCCGATTTCATCCAAGAACCGCCGTGTAAGGAGATCAGCTGCACGTTAAATCTGCCCATTGGTGTGATGCATTGAGGGGGGTGACACCTCAGATGTCGTCCTAGTCATTTGATCGGGGTTCGAAATTAGGAGGTCCGTCCCAAAATAGCCCTAGTATTGCTTTACAACGAGACGTTAATATAACTAAAAAACTAAAACCACACCCAAGTGAGGACGTTTGATCCTGTCGGATTTAACATGAAACATACTCTCTTATACGACGGCTCTTATGAGGAGTCGGATCTCAAACTTGAAGCTCTACGGCTACGGCTACGGCCCAACTTACCACCAGACCACTGCAGCCCAACGGTGAATTCAAGGAAAATGTGTCAATCAATCCGAAATATATTTCCTTTTGAAATATGCAAATTGCATTCACTAAAGAAGCCATCTGCATATTTTTATCGGCATTACCTTCAAATTTCTCAATTGCTATCCCAATTTTTATTTGCTCTTTAAATCATTTTAAATATTGATAACTCCGGATAAACAAAATTTAAGGCATATAGGTTGAAAATAACCGAAGATAATACGAGAAAAAAAAAGATTTAAAGATTATTTTGAAGCAAACGTAACAAATAGGTAATTCTATTAATATTTAATTTCATTCAAGTTTTCCCTTCTGCCGTTAATATGGTAACTTTACTCAAATAAATTTTAAGATAAATTTTCAATTATTTTTTATGAGCGATGAAATATGGCTAAATAAATAACGCACTTAATTTGCATATTTAATTACAAATAAATGATATTATCGAAGCATATTGTTAAATATAATCAAAAATTCTGAATTGAAATGGAAATAATACAAATGGAAAATAGCATAATTTATAATTGAAGAAAATATAGTATAATGCATATTCAAGTTCCATCAAAATATAATGACTTTTTTTTAAAAAATTGTATTCAAATTCTTATAGTCAGAAAGAGTGTAAAAAAGCCAATAATTATTGGAAACATTTTAAAGCTTTTATTTCATTTCTTTTTTAAAAATATTTATCAAAATCTAGCGATAATGCCATATGTATAGGCGAGGAATTGCTTTTGTATTTCATTCAATTATGTTTTATTTATTCATGTATTTAACCTCTGTAGAAATTTTTGTATTTCGCACAAATTTAATTTCTGTGCTTTTTTCCATTAAAAATCTTAAGAAATCTTTTTTAAAACTGTAAACAGTTTCCATTTAACTTATTTATTTGAAATATAATTGGAATCAAATTTAATAAATGAATCAATCCCCCCCATATATTTTTCAAAAAGAAGAAGGAAGAAAACCCCGCTTGTTTATATCTCAAGGGCATGATTTGTTTTCAGCCTCTTTTAGCGATCATTTTATTCATGCCAGTGAATCTTTTCGTAAAGTTAAAATGCCTCCCTCCCCAAAAGCAACAAATTATGTTCCTCTACAGGCTTTTTTTCTCATTTAAGAACATGTTTTCGTTAGGGTTTTTTAAATAATTGAAGCTCGAAATAGCGTAGGCAATGAGGCGTATTCAGCCATATCTTTTTATCGCATATACTTTTTTACCTGCTTTCACCATTATTACATTATTATTATATAAGCTTCCTTGAAAGTAAATGCGTATTTGATAGGTTGTCTTTCTTTTACCAGTATTGCTTTCCAAACTGATTAATGGCTTAATTATTGAATTAAGACAAATAATGCCTTAAAAATAATAATTTTCTCAGATAATAACTTGAAAATTGTGATTTTCGAATTTCCTTTTCTTTTTTATCTTCATATTTCTCTCCATTTTCCCCAGCATTTTTCCTATAATAATATTAATTTTTTAAAATTATATTTGACTTTTTTAAAAGATAAATAGTAAAAATTATTTGAGGGGAAAATAAAATTTGGAAAATAAGGCAAATATGGCAGGTTTCATTTATCTTTATATCCCAAGATTGTTAACTTCAAGATTTATTTCAAGATATTCAGTACACGCTGAACATCGCCAACTTTCATTCTCCGGTTGGCGACGGTTTGCATTTTTTAGTGGGCATTAAATAGTACCAACAATGAACAAAATATACAATTGGACTAAAACACCGCATTCAAAATTCTCTTTATCGGTGTCGATGAATTTTTGAAGATCTTTGAAAGATTTCATCCAAAATTTAATACGCAATATAAATTTGATGATAATTTGCATACTAATTCAGTTCATTCATATAAATCTGTGGGTTTTTCAATTCCTACTATTAGCTCATACTCTCCCTATATATATCGTCAAATTTTCAATCGCTAATAAAATACTTTCTATTCATCCAATTTAAGTTCAAGTAAATTTTTTTAAACTTGTTGTTAATGACATTTGATGTTAATACAGTTTTTTCGGATATTAATTCATTGACTTTTTATTAATTAATTAAAAACTGATTTTCCCGCCAAGAATCTTCATTTTCCCTTCACCAAATAAGTAAGCGTTTGCTTCGCATGTGAAAAGTCCGGGGTTCAAATCCCCCCTCCTCCACTTATTTCACACCTTGTACTGAGTTTTAGCTTCGCATTTTAATTTATTGCTTTCTATCTATTTTGTATGTTTGATTGTGCAAGACGGGGGTGTAGCTCAGTGGCAGAGCGTTCGCTTTAGCTTATCGTTATTTGCTATTTCAATCTGTTTATCCTGTTAAACTTACCAAGATCGAAAAAAAACTTACCGGACCTCAGTTGTAAACTGTTTGAGTTCATTTTGGGGATCAAATCTTTTATCACCATTGGCTTTAATACCAAATATTAGTTATGGAATATTTCTTCCTTTTTATTTTCTTTGTGTATGACTGAAATGGTTATCTGCATCGTGGAATGTGTAACTGCATTTTAGATCATTTCTCTACAATGATTTTTTTCGGGTTTTAAAACCGGCTTTCAAAAACCGTCCAATAAACTCTAATGAAATGCATGAGGACTGGTGATGCTGTGTCTATGTTAACGGATTCGGCAAATTTTGTCAACTTTTTGGAATCCTATAAAATTTGGCTAATAGTCTCAAGTTGGAGAAAAATGATTTTGACATGCATTTTCTCTATAAATCTCTTTTTCTCGCCATAAAGTTATGAGAGTAGGGTTAGAATTTATCATATTTCGAATAAAATGACCCAAAAGAGCCATTAGAAAAGATTTTTTTTTGTCTAAAATCTATTGTATCCTCTTAATTTGGTTTATTTTTTGGAATTTGGATTATTGATGAAATCCGTTCTCACACACATACATCCAAAATCCTTAAAAAAAGTCACAGATATGAATTGATTCTACATTTTATAGTATACATTTAATAACGTAATTACTGTTCAACAACCGATTGTAAAACCCTCAGAGCCTTTGCGCATGCGTTTGGATGGGTTTAATTTGTCAAAGTAGGGGTGAAAGGAGGAGATGTTTACATTTAACAATGAAGAATGACGGTTTCAAGAGGCGTAAGCATTACAGATAATAAGTAATACAGAAAAAAAGAGTACTAGTGCAAATTAAAATATTTCAGAGAAATTTGTATTCAATATATGAGGACACAAATATTAAATGATGAAGAATAAAAGAAAAATGATTTTAATATTTGACAATTACTTTTTTACAAAATAATAATGATCTTATATTAATTTTATTAATGATGTTAATTTTTTTTGAATGACTTAATTATGTTGTTGGTATTTATGGCACTTGCCATGGATAAGCCCCATGTTGATACAGTAGCTGATTTAAGCCGAAAGGAGCGTCTCTTGCTTTATGAAGGAGCGCTAACTAGGGCCAAGAGTACGACTTAGCTACGCACTCACCACATTTGCTTGCACAGCCCCTTTTCACAGGGGGGCACATTCACACATCTCACAGATAGAACAACCATGCCCCAACCCTTGACTCCCAGAACACGAGGAAGACGCGCTACCTCTGTGCCAGAGAGCTGGCCATTCAGAATTTAAATGCATATATAAAATTTCTGCTACGGCAGGGATTATTTACAAATATTCACAGGTTTAAATACATAAAATCCAACATTCACAGAAAAAAGAATTCCATTAGAATTTTATAACGAATAAATATAGAAATGCTTGCACTTTGAATGGCTTGTGCCGAAGAATGTGTGACAGGAATAAATAATTCCCCTTTTTTTGCTTCTAGGCTACAATAGATAACCCATTCGCTGCCAAGCCTAAATTGTATGAGGTTATTGCCATTTCTGTTTTGAGTGTTATTGTTTATCTAAGTCTTATTATTTCAAAATAAATACACACATTTTGTCATAAATAAACATTTCCATGTATAAAAATCAAATACGAGTATACTCGGGGTTGGAAATGGAAATAACCCCATACAAAATTTAGGCTTGGCCGCGAATGGGTTAAATAAAGCAGAATTTTAGCAAAAACAATTTATTTGAAGCTTTTTTTTAACGTTTTTACACTTGTATATTTATGTCTGTGGCCATTAAAAAGTTTGAAGGTTTGACAAGTTGTACGTTAAAACATATTGAAAGTATCACGAGTATATTCGTGGTTGGCAGCGAATGGGTTAATGATAATAATTAAAAAAATACCACCCCTGAAAACTATATTTATCATTTGAACTAGCCATATCAATAAATAGAAAATTTTGAGTTAAAATGCTATCAGACATGACACAACACTCGCATAAAAGCGGAGAAAAAAAAATAGAACTGATAAGTATCTAATGGGTGAAATCCAAGGTCAAAGGTGAATACCGGAAGTGCGCTCATCGTTCCGCATCTCAACCCTTGATGAAATGGAATCGTCGAATTGTGGCAGCTTCTTAATCCGTTGACGATCAGAGCATTGTTTATATTTTTAATCTTTTAAATTAATATGGACTTGTTTTATGATTTTACATTTGTTTCACCAGTAATAATATATTTTAAAAAGAACTTTTGACGTTTCGAGTTTGAATACTTGCTTAATTTTAAAGACAAATTAAGATTTTTTGAATTTTTACTAACGATTATTATTATTGAATTTTTTTATTTTATTATATATTATTTACAGCAATATTGCAATATTTATATTTTTTTCATTTTGTATTAATTTTGATCATTTTAATGATTTACTCATAAAACGGCCTTAATTTTGCTTTGCTTTGTATGACATCATATTTTTAAAAGAAATTTTAAGCAATTGCAATTTTAAAAAGATGAAAATGAAATCTGCTATGCATATTTCAATGTATCGTGTCAGAATTGCCTTTCTTGAACGGCCCAGCGCCACGTGCGAGTTAAATTATATTTTTATTCATTTTAATCGTTTCATTGAATGAGTCACTTTAATATTGCAAGCGATCCAAAAAACTTTGTCTCGCATTAATTGTTAAAAAAATATCACATTTCCTATTTATTTCATTTCATATATTCGCATGCTCAAAACGACATTTTTCTAGGTTTTATTTGTTGTAGTCACTATCTTATTTTTTAAAATCAGAACTTTTGTAAATGCGATGGCAACGCGTTATTAAAAGCTGATTTTTTGAGATGCTCGTTCGAATAACATTTTTATTTTTCGTCTACCGATTTTTGTTGATTATTTTTCGCCTACGGATTTTTGTTGATGCCAAAAACCTCATCCCCCAAACAACATCATGTTCTGACAAGATAATAACTGATATAACAAATAATAACAAATAAAGAATTTTATAAGAGACAAAGATTTTTTATTTAAGATATATTAAAATTAATTGATTTTTTTAAATCGGGAGGTTTATTCTACATTTAAGTTTCATAGTAAAAAAGAAATTAATTATAAATTAATGAAAAATATAAATCATAGGATAAATTTCAGGTAAGTTAGAAATTCAGAAAAATAGAGAAAAAAAATAAAGATATATAAAAAAAATCCCGACGTAGACATAATCATGAAAGAATAAAAAAATATGCTCTTTCAGAATAGATGAATTAAAATAATATTCCCCAAGAAATCGTCCCATTCTTTTTGAATCAGATTTTCCAGTGAAATAGCACCAGAAATAACTCCCAGAAATATATTATTTCCCTTCTACTTCAATTCCATTGTTTACACTTTTACGGGAAGGGCATATGCCTGCTTTTATGATTCCGAAACAGGGAATGTTTTATTGCATTTCGTACTCGAGACGAAGGCAGTCGGCAGTTAAATCCGTCTTTATATTTCAACTCTGACTGCGTGAATTGTGTTCAGACAATTCCCCAAGAAGTCATTTGAATAAAAAAGACCCGGATTTAGAATTAAAAAAATCGTCCAGATTTCTGCAACTTGCGAAGCATGCTAATAAGGTGTGTCAAATCAGAATAACACAAATTTTGCGCATATTGTTTTTTGAAAAAGTTTCGCTCCGAATCCAAAACTATTTGAAGACAAAAGAATTTTGTTTTTCTTTTCGGAATACAATCTTTTATTCAGAAAAAAAATATTTGCTTTATTGCATACATGATAAATAATAGCTGGAAGAAAGTATAAACAATACGATTTATACACAAGAGACATATTTTTTTTCTAGTAATCATATTCAGGATAATCTTTTTCAATTCCTACTATTAGTTCACACTCTTATTATATGTTTATAGTGATATAATGCATAGGGAGAGTGTGTGAGATAATATCATATCCCTATATATTTATGGGGATATAATACATTAGAAGAGAGTAATATAAGCGAGAGTGTGTGAGATAATATCATATACCTATATATTTATAGGGATATAATACATTAGAGGAGTGTAACATAAGTGAGATTGTATGAGATAATATCATATCCTTATATATTTATAGAGATATAATACATAGGGAGAGTGTAATATAAGGGAAAGTGTGTGAAATAATATCATATCCCTATATATTTATTGGGATATAATACATTAGAAAAGTGTAATATAAATGAGAGTGAGTGAGATAATATCTTATACCTATATATTTATTGGGATATAATACATTAGAAGAGTGTAATATAAGTGAGAGTGTGTGAGATAATATCATATCCTTATATATTTATAGAGATATAATACATAGGGATAGTGTAATATAAGGGAAAGTGTGTGAAATAATATCATATCCCTATATATTTATAGTGATATAATACATTAGAAAAGTGTAATATAAATGAGAGTGAGTGAGATAATATCTTATACCTATATATTTATTAGGATATAATACATTAGAAGAGTGTAATATAAGTGAGAGTGTGTGAGATAATATCATATCCCTGTATATTTATTGGGATATAAAACATAGGAAAAGTGTAATATAAGGAAGAGTGTGTGAGATAATATCTTATTCCTATATATTTATAGGGATATAATACATAGGAAAAGTGTAATATAAATGAGAGTGAGTGAGATAATATCATATCCCTATATATTTATGGGGATATAATACATTAGAAGAGTGTAATATAAGTGAGAGTGTGTGAGATAATATCATATCCTTATATATTTATAGAGGTATAATACATAGGGAGAGTGTAATATAAGTGAGAGTGTGTGAAATAATATCATATCCCTAT
>JAOUZG010000631.1:25905-58492 GCA_026289955.1 Argiope argentata | reverse complement strand
CCTATATATTTATAGGGATATAATACATATGGAGAGTGTAATATAAGATAGTGTGATATAATATTATATTCCTAAATATTTATAGGGATATAATATATATTTCTCTCTATATTTATATATGAACTTGAATTTTATCTTTGAATTTATATTTCACCATTTACATGGCGCAGCTTAGCCAAATGTGGCTCTGGCGCCCCCCCCCCCCCAAAAAAAATCTTACAAATCATCCCTATATATTTATATCTTACAAAAATTTTCAATGGTTAGTAAAATGCCTTTTATTCAATCACTCAAGTTCAAATACATTTTTTTAAAAATTTGTTTTGGATAACACTTGATGTCAATACAGTTTTTTCAAATATTAATTAATTAATTAAAGTAATTTCTAATACTTTAAATAGAATTTTAATAGTTTTTAATGCAAGATGCATTCAGCAGGCAATAGCTCAATTTTTAAAATGCAAGGAATTCTATATTTTTCACGTGAAGGTGAAGAATGGGAGTTCAACTTTTACGAAAGTCAATAATTTTTTTGCTAAATTATTTATATTAATTGTAATTATTTTATAAAAAGTAATTAAAATAAAAAACTTTCTTTGTTGTCCTAAGTAGGAATCAACTGAATTTCTTTATGTTACTTGTTTATTATTAGTTTTATGTTCTGATTTAGAGTAAAAAGTTTCTGTATATTTTCTTACCCTAAAAATTATTTAAAACATTTTGTTGAATAATATAGATACACTAATGCTGTAGTCACCAAACACAATATCAAAAATAAATTCATATTAATAAAATACAAATTCTTATTTCGAATTAAAATTTATAAAATTAAAATAAAATTTATTCTTGCAAAATAAAAATTCATATTATTAACATTAAAATTCTTATTGCGAAAAGGAAATTCGTATTAATAAAATCAAAAATCAAAATTTTATTATTAATATCAAATATAAAAATTCTAATCATATACATAAATATATAGTTATTCTTTACTACATGTATTATTCTAAAATATCAAATTTACAAGAAATTTCAAAATAAACGTAAAAGAGGAAAGTTAAAGAAATAAAAACGATTTTTAAAAGATAAAATTATTAAAATTGTCATTTTTGAGAAAGCAGATTATTAAAAAATGCCGCGATTGTATGAAAAAAAAAACTAAGCATTGCAAATTAAAAAAAATAATATCATTGCCGTCTATAACGCAAAAAATGAAATGCAAAATATTTTAATAAGCAGCATGTGAAATTAGATTTTTTGCATTGTACTTTGAAGCATCAAAATAACTGCAAGCGATAAAATAAAATCTTTTCAAAACAAAAGTCGTTTGTCATTAATCACTATTAAATAAAAAGTTATTCACAAAACCAAGAAGTTACTTCAACTATGTTCTGCATAATTTTTGTATATTAAATTAAATTAGTATGACATAAAAAAATAATTACAAATTTAAGTACACAGTCATTCGATTAAAAAAATAGAAACTAAATTTACAGTCTAATTAATCATATCTATAATAGTTTATTTTTATCAATTTAAATAATCCGAAAATTAATTGAAAAAAATT
This sequence comes from Argiope argentata, assembly GCA_026289955.1. Classification (NCBI taxonomy): domain Eukaryota; kingdom Metazoa; phylum Arthropoda; class Arachnida; order Araneae; family Araneidae; genus Argiope; species Argiope argentata. The sequence goes on along the minus strand of JAOUZG010000631.1, from coordinate 56,925 downwards.
CTGTTTACTACAAAATTAATTGAAATAAATCATATTTTGTAAATGAATTTTTTATAACATTTATTTTTCTAAAATAAGGAAGTTCAAAATTAAAATTTTAAATTATTATTCTCTTTACTTTATAAATATTTACATTACCCTTTGTTAAAAAATAAAATTTAAATGAGATTCTAAATTCTATTTCGAGACACATCGTAATATTATAATATTTTAATAAATTTCATCTTTACTTTATTTTGAAAATTTGTTGTAAATTATATAGCAAGATAAAATGCATACATAAAAATGCCTTTAATATAGTCATAATACATTGCAGTGTTCATTTGTTAATTAAAGCTATACACATTCTTATTTGACAATAAATTTAATTCATTTTTAAAAAATTGTTAAATCAACAAACATTTTTCAGAAACAAGTAATATAAAAAAAAAATTGAAATCAATTCCTACTTAGCTCAACAAAGAAACATTTTATTTTAGTTAATGATTTTAGTTAAATAATAATTATTAATATAAACAGTTTATCAAAACAAATTATTGATTTTTGCAAGAATTGAAATCGCCTTCTTTATCTCCAAGTGAAAAATATTGATATCCCTGCATTTTACGGGTGGGATTGTGTCACTTGCGCTCAGTTTCATTAGCGCTAACTCATTAGAGGGTGTCTTTTGCGCTCACATGGTAGGTTTACTGGGATTTAATCACCTTTGGCAGAAAAAACTTGGCGTGCATCTAGAGGGGCTGTAGAGAATGCACGTTTCTGGCATTGATAAGATTAAGTGAGATAATTAAGTGTTCTTTTCTTCAAAAGATTCGCTTTTTTTCTCACGGTAAAACTGATAAATTTTCTTTAAAAACGTTAGATACATTTTTTGAAAGTTAATTTTAGATTAGAGGTTAGATTAAATTTGGAGGGAAAACGGAGAGCGAAAAAATATATAAATCTAGATGATAGAGTAAACCGAACAGTAGGAGAATATTCTTTTGTCAAAGACTTAAAGAGCTGCATTGTCACTTTTGCTAATATAACAAAACTTTTGTAAATTTTTTTAAATACAATTAATGGTGGAATTTTATTTGAAATAAATAAATAATTTATAAATAATAATAATAATTGAAAAATAATTCAATACTAATTGAAAAATAATTTGTAACAATAAAATGGAATTGAAAAAACTAAGCAAGTGTAATTTTGAAGAAATAAAATGCTTTTAGGTAATATGAATAATTTTTCATGCATTGGTTATTCATTATTATTATTATTATTATTTGCATTTACTAATTTTTTAACTTACCATCATTGATTAAAATTGTATTTATGTTGCAGTGTGATAGAGAATCTTTTGTGTATTTTAACAGCTGTTGAATTCAAATAATTTATTTGATTTGTGTTATACATTTGAATAATAGCATTTTCTTAATTTTCTTAATTAACTATTAGCAAAATTTTATCTAATTATCTTAAAGATTATAATAAAAGATGATGATGAAACGAAAGCAAACGCATTTCCTTAATACTTATAACTAGCACTTATTTGCTGTCATATTTGACAGATATTATACTTCAAAGATTCTAAATTATTCAGCATAATATTATAATATTTATTTCATTGTAAATTATAAATTTAAACAGTAGTTATGCTTTAAAAAAATCCTTTTTTAATATAATCAAATATTTCAGTAGGGGAAAAGATTCCTTATACGGAGACCATCAAATAAATTGAACCATTACATAACAATGAGCTACTGCCTGATTATATTTAAAACCCAACTGGATTGTGCAAATCACGCGAAGGATATTATATGACTGAATAATCATAATAGGATTTATCCTGCTCAAATATATTTAGCGCATTCGAGTAGCTCCTAATATTTCAGACATTCAAAATTTGCAGTCATATGGAAGGTCAAGACATCGGCTTTCTATCACGATAATATTCCGATTCTAAGATCCTTTTCCTTGATAAATTGCTTACCAAAACACTACAATCCTATTCTATAAACAATTTATTCCCTTTATCTCGTCCCTTACGATTTCTTCTTCTTCTTCAAAAAAAAAAAAAAAGAGTTTGTTCAAGAGGATTAAGATATTTAAATTCTGAAAAATCTAAGAGCAAAGGCAGTAAAAAATTGATGGCATAAAAAGGATTTGCAATCCTTATTTTGTATCATTATATTGACAATAGCAAAAAGTCTGAATAGTTACTTTGGAAGAAATCTATCTATATTAATAAAAATGCAACTCGAAATGCGTTGCTAAGCGCAAAACTGGAGGATGGCTTGACCGATTCGGCTAATTTTTTAAAAATATTTGCGTTAAGACACGAGGATGGTTCTTATGGAGAGAAAAAATGAAAAAACTGAGAGGAAAATAGTTAAAACGACACTTTTCTTACTTTCCCGCCAAAAATCTGCATTTCCTTCCCCCACACCAATTGAGTAAGATAGCAGGAAGTCATAAATTATGATTCGTTTAGAAAGAAATACGCGAAGTTAGTTGGTTTTCATTCATAGATAACGGGATGTTTAAAAAAGAAAGAAAATTGTTGCTTTTATTATTAGTCGGTATGATTATTTAATTTATGCCTGCTCAAAATAAAGTCTGGGCAGGGAAGAAAAAAAAAGAAATAAAAGAAAGGTGTGTGTGTGTCACTATTATTTCCTCTGTGCGTGGCATTTTCCAAGCTGTTTTTAAACTTTCGCATCTCTTGAAAACCAATTGTGTCTTTATTTGTTTAGTGTGTTTACATTTATGAAAATTAGAATCTTCTTATTCTATAAAAACGTAGAATTTTAGACATATCCCTCCACCATTTAACTAAAATATCAATTCCGGGATAATCATTGTTCGGATAGAAACAGAAAGATGAGTAGAACAATGAACAGAACATCTGAAGAAAATAATACTATAAATGAATTATATGATTATCAAAATTTGTTTGGTTAAAAAATATTTTGGTGAGAAACCTGTTATGAGACACAGCTACATAAAATATTATATGAAAATTTTAGCGAGCATTAATACTGGTGAACCGACTGGTCGCCAAAGGCGGCTAGTGGTAAATAAACAGGTTTCTATCTCAATTCGCCCTTCCGCAATAAAATAAGTCTCAGGCAAATGTTTGAACGTAGTAGCATTGTTATCTCTAAAGAGAGAAAAAAAGGACATCATTTTTAGAGTATTATATCTACAGGATATTTCATTCATTTCTTTCCGAGGAATTCAAAATATAAAGACTCTCGGCATCAAAATCCTCCATTTCCTCATCCACAATAACAAGATTAAAAACTCGTTTCGGAGAAAAATGGTATTTTTTTCGAACAAATAAAACGTAGAACAGCACTCAGTTTTTCAACCATGTTCCCTAAAAAAAAAAAAAAGAATTCCGATGTGGGCTGATGCGATTATTAAACTGCATTCCAGAAGGGTGACTTTTATTTGGTTTCCACTGCACTATGCGAAGCCAGGAGCGAGCAAAATTTCACGAGCCCAATTGAAAAAACACAGAAAGAGAGAGAGAGAGAGAGAAAAGAGAAGGAAATGAGAGAGAAAAGAAAGGTACGTGCATCTCGTAAATGAGATTAACGACGTCATTGAATTACTTTTGTAACAATGGAATTGAATGATTATGCGTTTAAAGACTAGTTGATAAGTGCTGTTAATGTGCTCTTCGATCGTTTCTGTATAATGTATTCTAACGCAATTCATACTTTGCTGAATTTACAAGATAAATGTAAAAGGCATGTCCCCTAAGCTTTTAAATAAACATTGCGTTTCATGGGCAAGAACATTCAATAAAATTCCAACAACTCGTAACATTAGACATTGACAATGATCAGATTCTCAATTGATCATGGATAACTGTTACAGTTGGATTAATCGTATCAATATTTTAGGGTATCATTTAATACAACTCGCATTTCATTCATTACTAGCCGCCTTTGGCGACCAGTCGGTTCGCCAGTATTAATGTTTGCTAAAATTTTCATATAATATTTTATGTAGCTGTGTCTCATAACAGGTTTTTCACCAAAATATTTTTAAACCAAACAAATTTTGATAATCATTTAATTCATTTATAGTATTATTTTCTTCAAATGTTCTGTTCATTGTACTACTCATCTTTCTCTTTCTATCCGAGCAAAGATTGTCCTGGAATTGATATTTTACTTAAATGGTGGAGGGAAAGGTCTAAAATTCTACGTTTTTATATAATAATGAGATTCAAATTTTCATAAATGTAAACACACTAAACAAATAAAGACACAATTGGTTTTCAAGAAATGCGAAAGTTTAAAAACAGCTTGGAAAATCCCGCGCACGGAGGAGATAATGGTGACACACACACACCCTTCTTTTCTTTCTTTTTTTTCTATCCTTTTTTTTCATCACTACTTTTCTTTTTACAAACCTTTTTTTCGTTTTGTTATGACTTTTTTTCTTCCCTGCGCAGACTTTATTTCGAGTAGGCATAGATTAAATATTCATACAGACTAATAATAAAACCAACTATTTTCTTTCTTTTCTAAACATCCCGTTATCTATAAATGAAAACCAACTGACTTCTCGTATTTCTTTCTAAACAAATCATAATTTATTACTTCCTCCTATCTGACTCGGTGTGGGGGAAGGAAATGAAGATTTTTGGCGGGAAAGTAAGAAAAGTGTCGTTTTAACTATTTTCCTCTCAGTTTTTTCATTTTTTCTCTCCATAAGAACCATCCTCGTGTCTTAACGAAACTATTAAACAAAAAATTAGCCAAATCGGTCGAGCCGTTCTCAAGTTTTGCGCTTAGCAACGCATTTCGAGCTCCATTTTTATTATAATAGATAAATCCATTAACCCCCTCAAGTTACTAAATTTTTTTATTCCTTTATATTGTGGTAAATGTTATATAAGCCAGATAACTTCCTTCGAGCTGAAGGGTCTCTTTTGCTTGATCGGTATACTCGGCTACTAACCATATGATTGAGAGTTCGGGCCTAGCGCAATCTACACACGCCGACATAGTAACCCGGGGACCGACCTTGGATAAAACGCAACTTTCGCACTTAGCTTCGTTCAACTGTCATGGCGCCCTCTATCGGCAACTCAAAGACCAAGATGCGCATTAAATACGTCAGTTGTTAACATCACCAACAAAACCTCACATAGGTATCACTCGTCTTACCGCCGACTTACTGGTGGGAGAGTATGTGGTGAATACTATATAAGCCAGATAACTTCCTTCGAGCTGAAAGGTCCCTTTTGCTTGATCGTTACGTTACTCGGCTACCAACATTAAGATCGAGTTAAGATAAGAGTTCGGGCCTTGCGCAATCCGCTATCACATCCTATAATATGTTGCTGTTGTTGTTAATAATGACACTTGCCATGAACAAGCGCGATGACGGTTTTTAGCGATTTTAAACCTAATGAGCGTCTCTTATTTTTGGAGTAGCGCCAATTAGGGCCAAGAGTATGTCTTAGCTACTCGCCCATCACATTTGCTTGCACAGCCCCTTTTTACAGGGGGCACAGCCACACACCTCACAGATAGCACACAGAAGAACAACCATGCCCTAAACAGGACTCGAACTCGGGAGCCCCAGATAACGGGGAAGACGCGCTATTTCTTGATATTTTCATTCATACTATACATTATTATGTTCATTCATTCATTTTTATTGTACTCCAGATCTTCTTAATTCTAGATTTTTCATTTATAGCTATGTTTTATGTTTTCGTATTTTGTGATTTGTTTGTTTCTTTCAAATTGATTGCTGTGTAATTTTTTTTGGGGGGGAGGGAGGAGGGAAGGTTAATGAAGTCCACCTACATCTATACTAAATCGGAAAGGGGCCATGCGAACCTTGGAAACGGATGCGTGGTGTTAAGTATGAAGTAAATTGCACGCATTTCAGTTGTTTAAACGTTTTTCTCTATTGTTTTCAGTAGAAAAGCATATTAACTTTCGGCATCAGTTGATTAAGATAAAAGCCGCTAATATACCAATCACTTTGTCATATTTTCAGAGACAAATGTTTTACGCCTCAGAGCAATGTCCACGAAGGTACTTTACTTTCAGTTAATTGGTCTAAGACGGGATAGCCTGGTTGGTAGGGCGTTGGATTCGCATCCCTTTGGATGAGAGTTCGAACCCGCCAGCCGAAGACTCTCCGCTGTCTCTTGCTCCATATAAATCGAATAACACTTCACTCCTCATAATCTGTGGACGTCTGAAGAACAACCGCCATCTATAATGACTGATAGCAGCGCCGCTCATCAAAGCAAAAGGCAGATGCGGCTGGTACGGTTCAAAGAACGTTCATTTCTGGGAATGTATATGTTTGTTGGAATTACAGGAAATTTTTTAGAATTTTCTAAAATTTTACACGAAATCCTTTCAGAAGAAATCTGTCTGTTCGGATGTTTGAACATGTGTCACCTTGCTACCTACAGGGCAGAGAAAGCTAGATGAATAAAATCTAGCTTATAGATGTAGAAGCGATTATAACAGTTTCCACAAGATGCCGCTAGCGGTGCTAGAGAGAATCACAAAACTAGTGAATAATGGAATGAGACTAGACAAAGGTGCTAGACTATTTGGGGGGGGGGGTATGGCTACAAACTGAGGTGCCCACACTGTAATACGTATCAAAACCATTAATATGTATAATAGAATCCATCATTAACCCTAGAACCTTTGGTAGGAAGTTCTTTCAAAGTTTGTAGACATTATCTCCCACATAGATTCAACATTTAGAGTGTAAACATGGAATTAGGAAGCAAACTTATCAAGGGATCTGTTCAATATCTGAACGCAATAGGGGTCTGTTCATATCAAGGAGATTGTCTGTCTATCTGTACTTTCAGAAGCATGAAAATATTTTAGTTCAAAAGAGCAATGAATTAAGTAAATGAAATTTGTCAAATGGTCTTACGACTGCAGCTGCAGTTCTATGTCGAATTTCGGGAATGTCTAGAATCTTTGGTAACATCAATTTATCATATAGAGTATAGATATTTTAAATTTGGAACAACTTTCTTTAAAGTTTTGATCGTCTGTTCGTTCATAAGCATGTAAAGGTGATAATTCAAAAGCGCTATGACTTAAATAACTGAAATTTGGAAGGTGATCTTACGACTGCAATTTTAACTCCGATTTTTTGTTTCAACACATTCGACACTCTGATGCTTATGTGTTAACCACATCCTATCGATTAATCACAAAAAATCGCTCGTTAATATACTTTTTCATAGAAAATTATTCATTATTCCTACAATACACAAATACTTTTATTAGGAAGTGTACGGGAAAGTTTTGAATAAATTACTCCAATAAAATAACGATATATTTTGTCAATTTTTATCCTGTCAGAACATGATATGGTTTTAGGAATGAGGTTTTAAGCGTCACCAAAAAACCGTAGGAGAAAAATAAAAACTTTATTACCTGTACTAGCATCTCGAAAAATCAGCTTTTAATAATGTGTCGCCCTTATATTTACAAAAGCTCCGATTGAAAAAAATAATTTAATGACTACAGCAAATAAAACCTAGAAAAATGTCATTTTGAGTGCGTGGTTATATGAAATGAAATAAACAGGAAATGTGATATTTTTTTTAAACAATCAATGCGAGACAAAGTTTTTTTTATATCGTTTGCAGTACTAAAATGACTCATTCAATGAAACGATTAAAATGAATAAAAAGTATAATTTAACTCGCACGAGCACTTGGTGCCTGGCCGTTCAAGAAATGATGTTCTGACATGATACATTGAAATATGCAAAGCAGATTTCAATTTTTGATTTTTTTTTCTTACTGCGCATGGATTTGTTGAATTTAAGAGGTAAAATTGATCACTTATCATATAAATATTTCGACATCCCTCGCTCTTTGTTATTTCTGACGCGAGTTTGTGTGCTTTTTTTTCATTGTATTTACCCTTTATTTTATATAGTTCCCAAATTTAAGTATATTAACCTTTTTTTTTTTAAATTTTAACATGTTTCTTTGTATAAATATTTATAATTCTAATACAATACGCAGTGAAAAAAAACTTCAGGGACGCCAAAAAGGCAATTTATAGCCCAGCATAAAATGCCTGAATTTATCTTGATGAAGCTATGCAAATATAAATCATGTCTTTTCTGCGCATGCCTCGTACGCTTGCCATCTCATAACTGACTGAACATAAACTCGGCATTATTCTAATAATTTTAATCCAATAAGCATTCTTCATTCAAATATTAGCTGCAAACTATATTAAATAAATTATTATTTTAAAAGCAGTAAAAATAGAGTTACTCTAATAATACAAGAATTAGAATATCAGCAATAAAGAAAACATAAAGTAAAAAAATAAAAGAATTATTTCAAACTAGAAAAGTATTGTTCTTGTTCCAACAGCATCTGCGTGATGTACAATGAAGCATATTTAGCACGAATCGTCAAACGATAATCAAGATAAAATAAACTGAACGTATTAATATTTTATTTCATTTCTCAAAGATTGACATTCTAGTTCCTATGAATAAGCAGTTAAAATCTTTACGGATATTTTTAATTTAACCATTCGCCGTTGACAGGTAATCGATATAATCGATATCGCTCAAGCAAGAAGTCGCTTGTGATTTAAGATGTGATTTAATTGAAGACCTTTTCTATTTTGATATTTTTGTGTCTTTTACATATTGCAGAACTACGACAGAATTTGGATTTTCAGATGTATTGCTAGAGAAGCAATTAAAAAAGAACTACATTCCTGAATTATCGTGATTTTTAGTACCACATCTGTGAAGAGAAAATATTGTAATCGTCAAATCATTCTCCAACGAAATCTTGATGGTTTTTCAAAAATTTTAAAACAATCTGAAAATAGATTTTTTCCTTTTCCATATACGTAGTTTAGAAAAAAATATAATACTCGCCAAAAAAAAAATTAAAAGTTCGACGATTCTCCCGGTTTTAGGCCACCCTGAAATCGAAAACAAATTTTTGTAAAACGACCGTCTGTTTGTCTGTGATAAAGATAACTCAAAAATCATCCGTCACTCAACATTGGGTCACACGAATAAAATTTAGTTTTCCATTTTTACTGCCAATTTGTAGGTATCTATCAAAGTTTGAGCAAAATCCGTTCAGAAAAAGTTTATTTGTCGGTTGTTCGAATGTAAGTTAACATCATTGTAAATACCTTGCGGTGAACGCTATATATAAGCCAGATAACAGCTCTCGAGCTGAAGTGCACTTTTGGCTCGATCGGCATGTTATTCGGCTACTAACCATAAGATTGAGATTTCGGGCCTAGAACTATCCGCATACGCTACAATGGTGAACCCGGCTACCAACCTTGGATAAAGCAACCTTCGAACGCAGCTTCGTTCAACTGTCGTGGCGCCTTCTATCGACAAATCAAAGACAGAGAAGCGTATTAAAATACGACAGTTAACATATCACCATCATAACTTCACATCGGTATCGCTCGTCGAACCACCGACTCACTGTAGGGAGAGTAAGTGGTGAACGTTATATATAAGCCAGATAATACCTCTCGAGCTGAAGTGCACTTTTGGCTCGATTGGCATGTTACTCGGCTACTAACCATAATATTGGGAGTTCGGGACTAGCGCTATCCGCTAATGCTGAAACTTCTTTTTGTGTCTTTCTTTAATGTGAGCGGTAGAGACAGTGATCACGATCACATCCAATTTTTGTCCCAATCTTTTATTTACATGTAGATACGGGCCACAACACACGCATACAGCAAAAGTACGAAAACTTTCGACTTTGCGAGTCTCAGACTCAGTACTGACTTCTCACCTTTCGCTTCGTCAGTCCCAGACTGACTTGTTTTCACCTTCGGACTCGCCTTTTATCTCTCCTCTTCAACTCTTCTCTCACCACGTTTGGCAAGAAGGGTTGCTATATGAGGTGAGAAGGGTTGCCAGAGTTGGTGAGCCTTACAATCATAATTACGAAACGAAGACAACAAGGTAGATAAAATTCGATACATAGATTTATGATCTATAAATTTGTATTTATGATATATAAATGTATGTTTATTATTAAGTTTATATTTATAATTTATATTCATTACTATATTTATATTTATACATTTTTAATATTTATGATCTAGTCTATACTTTAAGGACAAGAGTATTTCAAAACAGTTTTAATTGGTTAATGATTTTAATTAATCAAGGCAAACAATGCCTTAAAAATAATGATCTCACATGATAACATGAAGTTAGAAACAGATTTCAATTTTTTTTATTTAATTTTTTTTTCTAAATCCGTTACTGAATTGTCGATTCGTCAATCAGTCTATATGTTAAAGCAATGGTTCGGTAAAAACTCAAACTTCGGTAACAACTCAAGCAAATTTTCTTCTTTCGTCCAAATCAAACTACCTATTCGTATCTTGATATCAAATTTGAATGCCTCTATCACATTTTTGAATTTAGTTTGTGAAAAAGTATGTATCTAAAATACAAATTCGAATTTCTTTACTTAATCTAACACTTAACTAAGAATATCCAACGTCTATGCATAGTGTAAAAGGAAGTCTCCTGAAACCGTCTGTTTGTTTGTACCATAAAAACTCGAGAAATAGTTAGCGGATATTGGGAATATTTATAATATTTTGTAGAGCAATTATTGGAGGTTTAATACTTAAAATCATATCAAAATAAAAAAAAAATGAGTTCTATAATTGCTATTTTAACTTTGAATTTATTCGCGCCTGCACGAAAACCAAATTGGGAATGCATAAAGGGCAAGAGAATTGGTTGCATATGCGATATTCAAATATCATTATTCCAAAAAAAAGAAAAAGAAATTCCAATCTTGGAAAATTATTGGAATCAACATTAAATGCCAAGAAGCTTCGTTTGTTCCGCGATAGGGAAAATGAGGAGGAAAGAAACGTTCGATTAGTGAATATAAGAGAAATAATATCCACCCTTATGGGAAGAGAGTCTTTTGAAGAGCGCAATAACGGCCTTTCTTTAAATCGCACTGCAACTGAATTGCGGAAACAGAATGAATCTCCTGAGGAGAGAAATTATGGTCTGATTTGTCTACGAACCTATCGTATATTTACCTTTTTAACAATATAATTATTTCTGAATGTGAGCTATAAAAACAGTTTGTTAGCTATTCTTGATAATTTCTAAATATATTTTTAAGTTCGCTTAATGTAGCGTAACATGTCCCATGTCATATCGGGTGGAGGCTAGATTTCAGTTTAAAGATAATTTTTCTTCTTGAAAGCTATGCCACGGGCAACGCCATGAGGTAGTATTAGTTTGAAATATATGAAAAAGTTGAGTTTTTATTCTCTCGTTGTCTTTTCTTAACTACTAAAAATAATGTAAATTGGCATAGTAGAAACTATATCAGATTCTATGATCCTATATCAGATTCCAAAAAGTGGCACAAGTTCCCTTTGACTGCCAGGTTATACAATGAAGAGGTTACAGATATGAAAAAAATGACGTTTGTAACGATTTTTTATACCAATGAAACACAAATCATAAGGATTATTATTATTATTATTATTTTGGAATTTCATAAAACTTAGTAACCTGAAAGAATTATGTTGATAGAAAGAATAAGCCAAGTAATTGGTTCCAAGAAAAAGAAAGAATTGATTTAGGCCTAGTAATTGGTTTGCACCAGCTCCACCTATCATCAATCATTTTGCACGAATATGCATTTGTCATCCGAGTGACAGAAAAAGCAATATCTTTATCAGGCCACACTGTTATTTTTTCCCCTCTTTCATTTCGTACATTCCGTTTAAGATTATTCTAGAAGAAGAAAAATATATATCGAATTCTTTCACAGGTTCGTGTTCGGGCGTTCTTATTTCAAAAAGCCGATAAAAATTGGGATGAATAATTGATTTTCTAAATGAGTAATTGCCAACTTTAAGTTATAATATCTATTACAAAAATGGAATAAAATGTTTTAAAAAATCCCACAAATACCTTTAGAATAATCTGAATCGCTTGACTTTTCAGTTAACAAAAGCTTTGGACATTATTGATAGAACCCTTTTTGTTCGAAAGGATTTTTTTGTGTGCATAGGGGAGAGGGGGAACGACACTTTGAGATTTTGAAGGCGACCAGGGACCTTTAAAAATGACTTTTTGTAATTTTCACTTTAGCAATTTGAAATTTTATTGGCATTAAGAGTAACACTATAGGATAGGATAAACAAAGTTTTAAAGCGTTATATTAATTTATTTACGAGTTAGGGGGGTTAATATAGTATAAATTAGCGATAAATAACGTTAATTAAAAATGTTCCAGGCACTCCAAATTTGTTCGAAAGCACTCCAATTTTTATTATTACTTACTCTAAACCTTTTGAAACAAAAATTGGGGTTAATTTTGAAATATCAAGGTATCAAAGAAATATCAAAGTATGAAATATCAAAATTAACCAATGTTATAACTCAAAACTACTTAAACTTTTTTTTTAAAAAAATCAGTGGTTTTAAGTTATTATATTGTTTAATTTTGATATTTCAAACTCAAAATTCAAGATTAATCCCAATTTTTGTTTCAAAAGGATTAGAGGAAGTAATAATATAATTCGTAGTGCTTTCGAACAAATTTGGAGAGCCTGGAACATTTTTCATTAATGTTATTTATCGCTAATTTATACTATATTAACCCCCCTAACTCGTAAATAAATTAATATAACGCTTTAAAACTTTGTGTATCATATCCTATAGCGTTACTCTTACTAACTGTAAAATTTCATATTGCTAAGGTGAAAATTACAAAAATTCATTTTAAAGGGCTCTGGTCTCCTTAAAAATAATCAGCAGGTATAGTCTCCCTAAAACATTATCGTATATTCTTTATTAAAGGTGTTATACCCCCTTGTGGATTTTCTGTATGATTACGAATGCCCTTATGGATATTGACGAAATAGTTCCAAAATATATGTGTTTGGCGCACATTTAGCATTTTTAGTTAATCTATATTGTGATATTTGGCGATTAATCCATGTAACGCAATTAATGCAGAAGTATCCGGATATGGAATATGTATTTTGAACAGCTGACTTTGTTTTACCGTTATAGTCACAAGATCATAAACTAACTTTTATAGATTTAAGTCAATGTATTTTTTAACTATAGAATTTACAAGTGTGTGTGCCGGCTTTCTGGCACAGAGGTAGCGCTTCTTCCTCGTGTTCTGGGAGTTCCGGTTTGGGCATGGTTGTTCTTCTGTGTGCTATCTGTGAGATCTGGGACTGTGCCCCTCCCACTGTAAAAAGGTGCTGTGCAAGCGAATGTGGTGAGTGTGTAACTTAGTCGTACTCTTGGCCCCAGTTCGCGGTTTTTCAAAAACAAGAGACGCTCCTTTCGGCTTAAATCTGCTACTGTATCAGCGGGGAGCTTGTCCATAGACAAGTGCCTTAAATAACAGCAAATTTAGCATTTTTAATTAATCTAATGCAGAATTATCTGAATATCGAATATGCATTTTGAACAACTTTTTACCAATTGATTTAAACTAAAATTTGACGTCGATTTACAGTTATAGTCACAGGATCATAAACTAAATTTTATATATTTAAGTCAATGTATATTTTAATTATTGCATTTACAAACGTGAGGAGGTACAGACCAGCAGAAAATCAATCCATCCTTTGACAGATTTGGTACAAACTTTTATGAGAATCTGCGGTTAAGATGTTGCACGTGTGAATCAAACATTATCATCATATTCTTCATGTTTTGCAGTTACCATGCCTAATTTGTTGGATACCAGACAGAAATATTTTCTCTCAAATAATTTCGTTCAAATTATGCTGAAAATCTTCAAATTTGATTCAAAGATCACATGTCAAATTCCATCTCTATAGATTAAAAAGTTTTTGAATGAATTTTGAACGTAATGAAAGAGTGACAAAAGTAATTCAAAAAAAATTGCTTTCTAAATTTGGAGAGGCTTCCGCACCATCTGGCGGTCAAAGGTAATACGATCCTTCGGCGGTGGTTGGAAAAGATTAGTCCCTCACGTCTTTACCGAATCTATTGTGTGATTATTGTGCGAGATATTTGGCGAATAATCCCTGGCATGCAGTTGAAAAAGTCGGAAAATCTAATGTGGATTTTGGGAGATTTTTTCCTAACCAACTGACACACAAAACTACACATATGTTGTTGTTGTTGTTTCTTATGGCACTAGCCATGGACAACCTCACCGAGGTAGTCAGCTATTTAAGCCTAATCAGCGTCTCTTGTTTTTTAGTAGTCCCAACTAGGACCAAAAGTACGACTTTTGATACTCACTCATCACATTCGCTTGCAAAGCTCCTTCTTACAGGGGGGCACATTCGCCTCACAGATAGAACAATGAAGAAATACCATGCTCGATCAAGGATTCGAACCCCGGACGCCCTGATCGCGATGAAGACATGCTAGCCCATGTCAGGACGCCGGGACACACACTTAAATTTACAAAATAACGTTCCAAATTTGATATATTTAAGTCATAGTATCTTTGAGCTATCATGTTTGCATGTTTTTCAAATTAAGAGACCGAAAGACAATCAACCCTTTCTTGGATTTGGTGTCATTTTAAAGTTATCTTGTTAACATGTATTCTAACAGACTTTCTCGAGGCGACATTTCATCAAATTCTGATACAAATCTGCTAATTTATTGTGAAGATCGTATAACTAATTTTATCCGTTTAGATTAAAACAATTTCGAGTTACATTTTTCGCAGACGGAAGATGGAAGAACATTTTCCAAAAATATGTTTTTCGAACTCATGGAAGTCCAAAAACGTGGAGTTCGAGTGAATCGAGTTCGAATTTTCTGATCATTGCTATTCTTTTTCTATATTAAGTATAAGAGAAAGCAAAAAAAGAGTAATTTAATGATTTTCCTTAAAATGAATTTCATGAGCAATTTAACGCTTTACTTTTTTTAATGAAATGAATTACAAGTTTAAGAGAACGAGTACTTTCCAAAGAACAACATTAATTGCCCCGACAATACAACGATTTCTGATATGCATGACAGCAAAAACCTTCGAACATTTTCTAACCATATAAATATGTTCAACATATTTTCAATTACTGATTTTCCATGCCGGCTTTCTGGCACAGAGGTAGCACGTCTTCCTCGTGTTCTGGGAGTCCCGGGTTAGAGACCCCGTTTGGGCACAGTTGTTCTGTGTGCTATGTGTGACTATACCCTCCCCCCTCTGTAAAAAAGGGCTGTGTAAGCAAATGTGGTGAGTGTGTAGCTAAGTAGTACTCTTGGCCCTAGTGGGCGATTCTTCAAAAACAAGAGACGCTCCTTTCGGCTTAAATCTGCTACTGTATCAGCAAGGGACTTGTCCACAGGTAAGTGCCGTAAGTAACAACAATAACTAAATTTCCATAGAATTTCTTAATTTAATTTGATATCCTATGTAGAAAAAGATTTGAATTTGCAATATTAAGGAACAAAAAGAAACTGAGTTACTGTTAAAAACAAGCTTATATATTTATTTTTAATGGTTTTCTTGATTAAATTGTATCCAAAAGTGATCAAATTCTGAAAACAATAGCTGCTTTAGATGGATTTTTTTCAAAAATGCAACTGATTGTATAAAACCGGACGGAACTTTCACCTAAGCACGTCCAGAAAGAGTCCCAGCTCCCCAAGTGTTAAGAAATTCGAAGAAAAAAAACATATATTAGACAAATGGTAAGAAACAGGACATAAAGGAACAATTTAAACTATAATTATCGAATTTGAATCATATTTAGTCACTGAGCAAACTTGAAACACACTCAAAAATACCACCCCCTGATTAATTCTTTTTTTTTAAATGAATTACTATAGAAGAAGTATAAAAATAAAAAAAAAATTCAAACGGCAGATTTTAACGAATCTTCACGTTCTATACCTCCTTGATATCGAAAAAAAAAACATTTTTGGGAAAAGTCCGTCTGTCTTAAAATAAAACATTCTTTAAATTAAATATTTTGAAAAAGATTAAAATGTGCATACGATTTTTATACTATTGTATATCTATGCAAATAGTTTTCATATATTTTCAATTGCTAAATTACCAAAAAATTTCTTCATTTAATGGGATATTCTATACAGTCAACGATTTGAATTTGCGATGCTAAGGAACAAAAAGAAACTTTGAGTTACTTTCAAAAGCCAGCTTATATATTTACTTCTAATAGTTTTCTTTATGAAACTCTATCCCAAAGTAATCGAATTCTGAAAACGAAATGATTAATTTTTCCAAAAATGCATCCGTTTATATAGAACAGGACGAAAATTTCACTTAAGTGCGCCCCTCTTCGTCCAGAAAGAGTCCCGACTGGCCAGGTGTTAAGAAATGTGAAAAAAAAAAAAAGGAAAAGAAAAGAAAAAAAGAATCTTAAGTTTTTCATCGGAGAAATTCCGCAGCTCTTCCTCCTCTTCCTCTCTCTCCCGCATCGCAGCGGTTGCCATGGCAACTCCCGCAGTCGGTCGATACGCAGAATGGCGCCTTCTGCCGATCGCAGCGCTGCTATCTGGTCATCCATGTAGCTGCGATGGGATGTGGATCCAGTATCCGAAAAAGGGTGCACAAGCGCGACTTATTGGCAACCCCCAAAAATGCCCGTAATGGGCTGTTCAAAATCTTTTCGCATCTTTTAATATAAACAAATAAATTGGTCAGCGTTGTCCTCAAAGTTTTTCCATCTCTCGATGTTTTTAAAAATTTAGAGTTTTTTCCCCAAAGGTACCCTGACGTATGTTATAAAAGAAATATAATAATTAAAATAATCCATATTTCTTCTATGATTTAGATAAAAATTTAGAATATTCATTATGGGATATATAATAATCAGTACTATAGTTCACTGATAACAATGAATTTCCTGTAATTCCAAAAGCGTTACTTGTAATCCCCTGTAAGCTTTAATCGAGTCTAAATAAACTGCAACGTGGAAAAAAAAAACAACTAAGCAGTAACTTTATTGGTTTAAATTGTTGAGAAGGCGAAATGAAATAGGTCTGTTAGTTTGTATTCGGATATGTTGCAAAATAAAGGGTGAGAGAAAGAGGTTTGGAAATTATAACACTGGTTTTACATATCCAAATTTTTAAAAAATAAAGAGATTAAAATGAAACCTTCTATGCATATTTCAATGTATCGTGTCAGAACATCATTTCTTGAACGGCCAAGCAACACGTGCTCGTGCGAGTCAAATTATATTTTTATTCATTTCAATTATTTCATTGAATGAGCCACTTTAGTATTGCAATCGATCCAAAAAACTTAGTCTCGCATTGATTGTTTAAAAAAAATATCGCATTTCCCATTTATTTCATTTCGTATGATCACGTGCTCAAAATGACATTTTTCTAGGTTTTATTGGCTGTAGTCACTAACTTATTATTTTTAATCAGAGCTTTTGTAAATGGGATGGCAACGCGTTATTAAAAGCTGATTTTCTCAGATGCTAGTGCAGATAATAAAATTTTTATTTTTCGCCTACGGATTCAAATTTTTATTTTTCGCTATACGGAATTTTTGCTGACGCCAGAAAACCTCATTCCCAAAGCAATATCATGTTCTGACATGATTAAAAGAAAAAAAAACCCAATAGATTACAATTTTCTGAACTTTAATAATTGAGAATGGCATTCACTATTTTTCCATTGCCAACGAAAATTTCGTTAAAATCCCGCTGCTAAAGTTTGCTTTAAGAGGTGTATGCAATGCAAAACAATCAATTTATATTCTTCCTCTACCGTGAATGTAAGTGAAACTTTGATATTAAACGGATTTTGAATTTATACTAAACAATCTATTTTACTATTACTTTCTCGTATATGACGTATAAAAAGAAAAAAAATATTGTAACACTTTTTTTATTTTATTTTAACTCAGTCACTTAGGTTACACAGGATGATTCGATTCTATGGAAGAAATACAGGGATTGTTGGAATTGGGAATTCTTTAGAAACTAACTCCCCATTCAGAAATAAAGAACATAAAATATAGAAATCGACAGAAAAATCGATTTTCAGATTTTGGTGAATCATCACGTTTTAAATCCCCTCAATTTGTTTTAAAACAAAAAGAAAGTGCAGTTTCTCCATGTTTTATGTTTGAGATTATATCTTCTGTGAGTTCTGTTGTTGTTGTTTCTTTTGGAACTTGCCACGGACAAGCTTGTTGAGCTTGTCAGCGATTTAAGCCTGAACAGCGTCTTTTGTTTTGTAGTAGCGCCAAATAGTGCCAAGATTACGACTTTTGCTACTCACTCGTCACATTCGATTGCACAGCATCTCTTTACAGGGGGGGGGGTACATTCATACACCATACATATAGAACAGATGAATAACAACCATGCCCGAACCGGGACTCGAACCCAGTAAGCCCAGATCACGAGGAAGATGAGCTACATCTAATGGCAGGGACGCTGGCTCTGTGAATTCTATAACTGGGAGACGCTTTGAACTAGGCGGGTGAAATTTTGGAATATGATCTCTATTCCAATTATGCAAATTTCTATCAAATTTTTAACGATATATACTCATAAGAAGTCTCTCTGGCCGTCTGTTGCCCAAATATGAACGCAGTCTCTACAAAACTTAAAAAGCCAGATAAATGAAATTTCAAGCACGGATTTAGTATTTAAAGTATCTTTTATTCACTACATTACGAGACACGAAATGCTCCTCTGTTAATTCGATAATTGAAATACTGAATTTTGGAATTTTTTGAAATTTCTCTTGATTTTTAATTAATTAAAATTTCAAAAGAATAACTTTGTAGTGCACATTCTATTCTCTAATTTATGAATATACCAAATTCGGTAACTCTTCGTGAAAAGCGTCTGAGGTGTAGAGCTTCAACATACACACATATATTTTTATTATAAGTAAAGATCTCTGATAACCTTTTAAATTAACATTGGAATTTTTTACCATTTCACAAGCGTGCATTTGCATCCTCTGTCAGTGTTCGTACAAAGGTTGAGATTTTTTTGAACAAATGTATTTAAATAAGCTGCTGGTGCATAAATTATCTTTGAATCTAAATTATTTGTGTTGTTTTTTTTTCTAATTCTCTTTGAAGTTTATGAATAAAATTGTCTATCAATTTTCCCTTCCTTCCTAATTTTTGTGTTTAGCCATAAAACGACTGATATGTAAACATTAAAAAGGAGGAAACATAAATAATTACAAATAAAAAAAATTAAAGCGAAAGTTCATTCATACGTTTGAAGAATACTGAAAATTCCCTTCTCAATCGTTCCGATTCTAGTTGATGTGAAGGAATTTCCGGTTCCATTTCCAGATTATGACATTTAAATAAAAGAGTTTGGTTTCCTTTCTTGATAAAGGAGGGGAAAAACTTGAGCTTTTCAATAAAACAATAATTTTTTGTTAGCAAATTTTGATTGAAAATACAACCTAACCAGATGTTTTCAGCTATTTAACTCTAAAATCGAAAATTAAGCACGTAAATATATATAATGATGTTTTTTGTATGTCCTTTATACAAATTTACAATTATTGTCCAATCTTGGTTAAATTTGGAAAACTTGCTTTTCTAGACTAAAGGAAAGTCATTATCAACTTTTTTAAAAGTAAAATATTAATAATAAAAAGAAAATGAAATCTTCAATCGTAAATTTCAAGTTATCATGTGAGAACATTATTATTTTTAATTCATTATTTCTTTTAATTAATTTAAGTCATTAACCAATTTAAACCGGTTTGAAACAATCTCGAGACTTCTCTATAGGTCTCTATACCTCTCTTTATTTATAGATATGTATATATATGTAACGATAATTTTTTAAAACTTTCATTTTCAAGTTTTCTAACTGCTGAAACAAACAAAAAGCTTTTTTAGCTAGACCGATTTTGAGATGAAATAACAACTATAATGTCATAGTTTTTCGTCAAAACGCATCTGCTGTCAAAGAAGCTTACATAATAATAAAGTAATGCTGGTATAAGCGGGTCGACCTTTTAAAAACGCATCCACTTTCCAAAAAGCATACGTAATAATTAATAATTCAATTCTGGTAAAAGCAGGTAAACATTTTTTTTGCTCGTAAATTTCGGAGACATCAAAACCTCTTGACCGAAACACTATCATATTCTTACATGATACAAACATATAATTCAAATACAAAGTAAGCAAGTTAAACTCAATTAAATTTTTATTTCGCAATTTCATCAAATAATGAAATTTTAAATGAATCCATTCTATTAATTAGCTTCATGGTAGTTTCACAGCCATCAAAGCTAATATCCTTGGCTAACAAGAGGATTTCCAGAGAGGCAAGTTTCAAGTAAAGCTGATCAAAACAAAATTTCTTTGGAAATTAATAAGATTAAAAATTAATTATATCAGAATTTTACTTAGTTACATTTTTGTCAATTAGTTGATTATATAAAACATAATTTTTACACTGTATTATCATCAATCATATTTCAATTATGAACACTATTGGAAATACAATAATATACAATAATTACAATAAATGAAAATAAGCATCTACGTATATTCTCTATAGTTGTTTTATAAAGAATACTAGCCGCCTTTGGCGACCAGTCGGTTCGCCAATATTAATGCCGACTAAAGGGTTAAATAATTTTTTTTTATATAACTTGGTCTCATAATAAGTTTTTCAGCAAAATATTTTTAAGCTTCAAATTTCGATTATCATATAATTCACTTATACTATTGTGTAGACCTTAAGCAGTCTTATCTTTGAACTCCGCATCTCTCACTGATTTTCTATCAGTGCACGTAAAATTCAGTTTTAAATTAAAGTGGAAATGATGGAAAGAATTATTCAGCAAACATTTCATAGGTTAAATGAAACATTCAGTTCTTAATTTTATTTTTAGTTGTATATAAATGTTCTCAATAATAACATTTTTTAAAGTTTATAAATATATATCAAAAAATTATGGTTTAAATTCCTTTGGTCTTATAGATTCAAATTTGCAAAATATTCTTAATATTTCGACTTCTAAATAAATAAATAAATATTTCTATCTTTGTCAAATCTGGCTGATTTATTCAGTTCTGAATATTGCAAGTTTAGAAAATCATCATTTTCATAATCTAGACCAATTATTCTAGAGTAACCCTGATTGGCTTCTTTGATATCTTCATAAAGTGAACTAAAATTGCCAGTTTTTATCGAATAGTTATATTGAAATTTTTATAGATCGATCAGCTTTGATGATTGATTTAGTTGACTGGAGTACCACTTTTTTATTTTAAGGACTTATTGTCTCAAGAATATTTTGTTAAATATGATTCACAGAGCAGATGATGTGTGTAAAAATTCGAAAGTCGTCATTCATCAACATTTTTTCCCCTCAATCTACTAAATATATATTTTACTTAGACCATTTGTTAAGAGATTTATATCTCTCCAAAATTAACAAATTAACAAATTAGATGTTGAGCTCCGATTACAGAAGATGTCTTGTAGATGTTAAGCCGTATTTGCTTTAAATAAAACTGTTTAATTGGATTAGTAATATATGTATAGTAAAATATCATAGAAAACGTTTCCATCCATTTATTTTCCAAAAATATCATGTTTCATATATGTTTCATTTTATACAATAATGTGTCGAAAATGGCATTTTTATATGTTTAATTTGGAATGATAGTTGATTTATTTTTTCCCATTTGAGAACATGATATTGTTTTGGTTAGAAAGTTTTGATGTCTCCGAAATATACGGGTAAAAATATTTTTAAAGGCTTTTACAAATTTTGCATTGTTAATTATTACGTATGCTTGTTTGAAAGAAGATGCGTTTTCAAATAACTGACCTACTTTTACCAGTATAGCTTTAATATTACGTTACTTCGTTGAAAGTAGATGCGTTTTTATTTCGCATGATTCATTAAAATGCGGAGATAAATTACAATCACGAAGGCGAATTCTTTGATTTGCACAAAATATCTTCTTCACATAAGTAAAAGTAACAATTCAATACATGTCTTATTGTTTTAAAAATTAAAAAAAAGAATGCAAAAATATTTTACTATTACTGATTATCAATTGCTTTTTGTTCTTCGTTTCTTTGAAATGACGTCATTTTCAAAGTTCGTTTAAGATTTCTTGCTTTTAAATAATTAATCTCGCTCTCAGAAGATTATCGTTTGGTGCTTTTCTAAAAATTCTTTTTCAATTTTAACTGTATTTAACTTATATTTTTACTTTGTACTTTTATTTATTTTTATTCTTTAATGGAATTAATAATTTTGATATTGCAAACGATCAAGAAAAATTTTCTCTTGTATTTATTGTTTAAAAAATATCACATTTCCTATTTATTTCATTTCATTTAATCACGTGATGAAAATTATATTTTTCTGTTTTATTTTTCGTAGTAATTAACTTTTTTTTAATCAGAACTTCTGAAAATGTGATGGCAATATTTTATTAAAAGCTGATTTTTTTTCAGATCCTCGTGAAGATAAAATGTTATTTTTATTTTATGCGAAATAAATTGTTGAAAAATACTATTAAATTAAATGTTTAAAAATTCATTAAAATAGAGTTTTAATTCGTGGGTCACAACATTAGTATCATTGAAAAGCTAATTTTTTAAGTTTAAATGTGATGCCAAAATCAATTTTGTGCTATAATATTTTCGGAAGTTATAGCGAAAAAACTTCAAAATTTGGCTTATTTTTTAATTAATTAAAATTTTAATTAAAAATTCAAAAAAAGGGCTCCGAGGTGCACATTCCCGGCACCCAAGGTATATATATACCAAATTTGGTAGCTGTAGGTCGAATGGTCTGGCCTGTACATCGCCAACAGACACACACACATTGTGCTTTATTATAAGTAAAGAAAAGATAAAGATAAAGAAGACTAGCTTTTATCCGCGACTTCTTACGCTTGGGAAAGCACACAACTAACCTGAAAACAATTTATTCACAGTGCGTACCTGAAATAAAGTAAAACAGCACATCAAGTCCGTATTTCTTTAAAATCAAGTCAAATCTGTTTTATTTATCGATAGAGATTGAGATAGCTACAACAGTATTATACACATATTTTTTAAACCTTTAATTAAAATGAAAATATAGTTGTCAACAATGAGAACATACTGAAATGCATTCTGGCGAAAAATCGCCAAAGAAATTTGGTGGAATTCTACATTATTTGGCGATTTTTCGTTGGCCCTCGGCTAACGGAAAGTGCCTTAAATTTCTATACCGAATTTTATATACTTCTACTATCTACCACTATCTACTAGCTATCTTTAGTTTTGCAATTATTGTTTAAACTTATATTTGAACAGCCGGACTTCCTCTGAAAAAGTTTTACTCAAAATTTGAATGAAATCTACAAATTTGATGAAAAGATCGCATACAAAATTTCATCTGTCTAGTTCAAAGGGGTTTTATGTTATTTTTTGTCAGAGATAGACAGATATACGAACGAAAATTTACGAAAAATGTGTTTTCCGACATCAGGAATGTTTAAAATGCGAAGAGGCATCAAAATCTAGAGTTCGAATTTTTTGGCGGTTAATATACTCTCTCTGCACTACGTGCGTGTCTACGAGAAAGAAAAAAAAATAAAATAAACACTTAATTTATATTTAAAACAACTTGTTTCGTTCTATAATTCTTACACATTGTACCGCGCCTCGGGGTTCGTGTAAATTCAGAATTGATAAAACAATCTCTGGAAAATCACAAGGCGTTTATTCGTAGAAATCTCTAGAAGTAGAAAATTACAGCAGTCACATTTTGTAGCTTCAGTTTAGATAATACAACAGGAAACATCTTCCAAACACAGAGGTATCTAATTCACCAGACAGATAACAGTTTCTGTGCACTGGACTAACACTCTAGTCTTCACTACTCTCTAGTTCTCATAGTCAATCGGGGTGGTGGTATTTATACCTGACTTGGCTTAAAAAATCTATGTCTTCCGACTACTAGGAAGATTCTAGGCTATCTCGCTTAATCATCAGAGCTTAGGTAATAAAATTTTCCAGAACTTTATATTTTCCGTCAAATCTCGCCAAATCGCCAAGGTTGTCGCCAAAAGATCATCAAATCACCGGAAATGCTTTTTTTAACGTAAAATACGCCTAAATTGCGTGGTTTTCGTCTAAGAATCTATTTTAGATCTGTACGAGATATTTACGGAAATATTCACGTAGTTTGTAACAATACTGTTAAATAAAAATATATATCAGTTGGATAATGGATATTATAATTCGTAGGCTCGTATTCAATACCTCTTCAAAAATCTCTAATAACTCTAACTAATCTCTAATAATCTCTAATAGCTCCAGCTAATCATTTGTTTCCTTCCATATTTATTCTTCTGATGATGTGTCTACGATTCCTGAGTAATCTCTAGAATTATTTATTAGTTAATTGTTCGGTTTAGTCTTTTTGTCGATATTTCACTATCATTAGTTTCATTATCAGTATCAGATAAACATATTCTTCCTAATCCCTCCAGTCACCTTGATCTGGGAGTCAACCGTCTCGAAAAGGATGTCAATTGGGTGAATCGATCAGTGTTATGCATGGGTTATGATAAAGGCAGCAGTCGACCACAACAAATCCTGTCGATACTGCTCCGTCCAGTCGTGGCGGGGCGGTCGGCTGTACACAAGAAGAAGATTCACCTTGAACTTCATAATCTGCCTTATT
This sequence comes from Argiope argentata, assembly GCA_026289955.1. NCBI lineage: Eukaryota > Metazoa > Arthropoda > Arachnida > Araneae > Araneidae > Argiope > Argiope argentata. The sequence continues at coordinate 32,226 of JAOUZG010000631.1, read as the reverse complement.
CTTATCTATTAAGTTGCTTATTTCATATATTACTTCTTTTGCAAAAATATATAATGATTGGACACTTATTCTCTTTCAATGTTTAATAGAAGGAAATCCCAATATCTAACAATTTGGCAGTAACTTGTACCAAGAAATTCTAATTAAACAATATATTGTTAAATATAGCCGAGTTCGCTTGTACTGAGTCTATGGCGTGAAGACAATCAACAGGCCTCAGTAGAAAACAACAACAACAACGTTTATTTGACACGAAGGCACTAACATAAAGACGACAAATGTGTATAACCGAGATGAAAAAACAGCAGCACACTACAACAGACAGTAGCCCTACAAGTAGATATCGACCACTGCACACAAAGCTGCCAAACAGAATTCAGATCCTATGAGCTTCTCTCTATAATCTCTCCAAACGGCTGAACTTATCACTGTCTCCTCGCTTTAACTGCTGACTCACTACCACACGTTGACTACTTCACACACTATACGTCGCTGCTTCCACAGTAGACAACAGGATCCGACAGACAGCAGTTTAGCATTCTCTAGAACTACACACAATGCTGGCACTCCGCCGTTGCTTCTCTATCCCCTCGAAGATTCCTTCACTTCTGCAGCATGAAACTGCCAGCCTTTTATAGATCCTGGGAGGTGAGCCGAGAACCTTCTAGGCCAATTAGGAGGCATTTCAGCTTCTATTGGGTGGATCGTTAAAATACTTCAAGTTTCCGGCAATATTCATTTTGTCGCTGAAGTTTGTTGCAAAGCTCTGAAATCACTGACGCGGCACCCGCTCAGCACGAATTAGACCTGATCGTAAAATGGCCTTTTTTATGATGGCATTAATCATGCTGGGAAATAAAATTACAGGTTTTGTAGTAATATAATAATGATCTACTATATCAACATAAGTAACAAAAGACCAGCCACATTCAATACAGTAGAAATTTTGGTTAATCCGTAGAGAACATCACCATCTTGGCGCACTTTTCAAAATCGCCAACTCCCCGGGCTTTTGGTCTCATTTCCTGGAGGAAGATATCCTCCAACGTCGACATCGGATTGCCATATTTGGCGCTAAATATCCTTGGCGAAAAGGGGTTGATGGTCTCTTCTGTGGCACCGAAATTTTAAACTAAATTTATTGCTATTATTAACTTTAGTAGCATGACGGATATAGCTCGTCATCGTACTGTATGGCTTGAAAAAGTAATGCTGAGCTATACTCGTGATTTTACTGGTGGGGATTAATAGAACCAGAAAAGGTCTGATAAAAACATTAGCATCTGAATCTGTGTGACTCACCCAGTCCATGACTCACCAATAACAGGTTGCCAGAAACTTATATTTTTCCACGTGCACCAAACCTCTGGACACATTGTATAAAATTTAATTTTGGACCGACACCTTTTGACCTTGAGACTATCCATTACTAATAGTCTTAAGAGAATAATAATCATTCCATTAATGACAATCTCAATCAGATAATAATGATTAAGACCGCTTGGATCCAAAAGGGCGGGAAACAGTTAGTGATAGTACATGCGATAGCTGGTGACAAAAAATACTCAAATCAACCATAAAGCAATGAATCGAACTTTTCTGGTTTTGAAATATGGGTTTAAATGAGAAACGTCGAGACATAATGGCTATAACTACGGTGATAAGGAAAGAAGAAAAAAACTGTGAATTGTTACAGAAATATGCGATACGAGTACAAAAGCTTCAAAGATAGGGTAAGAAAGATCCTTGGAGAGGTTTCTGTAGAGTCTATTAGACGATGTTATTAAGATATGCTCGCAAAATGAATTTGACAAGAGACAGATCGGGAGATTGTGGAGGCCAAACTATTACTCCTTTGTAGTCACCAGACACTTAGTAATTGGATAATTCCTTATTTCTGTTCCAAACAAGGCTGACTGTCCCTTCAGAGAAAGCACATGAGTCTTTGAATTATGTACACGTCATCAGAGCACCCTAAAGAATATACCACTCAGTTAATAGGATTTTTGATTTAAATTCTTAAATATTTTGTCTCAATTGTGGATTCTACCCTATCAAACAACCTAAATTTCCCAGTCCTCTAAAAATTCATGAAATATTTAATTAAAAATAAATAGTTTGAAAATATATACCGTGATTATAAAAATGCCTATCATCAAAAATTTAAGTTTTAAAATTTAAAGTAAGTACAAATATATCAGAAAGTGCCGTTTCTTTATTAAAAAGAATAAAATAATTGATTTGAGTACTTCTATATATCTGTTAAAGAAAGTGAATACTATATTCTGAACTTCAGACACAAAAGATAAAATTTATTTTAAAAAATATAAATTTATTTTGCACTTTCTTAGCATACACGAGTATTTTCACACAAAATATCTTGAGAAATCTGGAAATAACCAGTTTTCTCTCTTTGCATTTAAATTCCTTTTTATGTAACGGTTTTGTTCCAATTTTATTAATTTTTTATGATCCTAGAGTATTTTAAAAATTTTAATACAAAATAAATATAGCTTCAAATCTAGAGGAATCGTGAAATATTTTTGTTTTTTATTTACAAATATCGCAAGATTTAGAAGTCTTATTCAAAAAACAGTTATTTAGTGTTTTATTTTCTTGGCAGCAAGCCAAAATGGATATTTTTCCTTCGAGGAGGAAAATATTCCATGGTAAACGGCGACTATTTACTTTTATATACATAGGACTGCCATAAATGCATAGTATTGGCAAGAGAATTTAAATACCAAACGTCGTAACCTCTGAGAAAGGAGAATCTTGTCTTGAAGATCGCATAAATGTAAGTTATATGATAATGAACAGGACTTTTGTTTATTATAGAAAATAAGACTTCTTTTCTGAAAAAATTACAAGTTTCATAAGCGATTTTCAATTTTTCATTCAATTTTAATCTATTATGAAAATATATGAAAGAAAAAGAATCCAATTTTTGTAGCATATTCTCTAATGACAAAAAAATTAAGACAATAGTTGTTAAAAATAATTTGTTTAAAACAAAACTAAATAAAATTACGAAAATGAAATCTACCATCGTAAATTTCAAGTTATGATATAAGAACATTTTTTTTTAAAGTCATTATTTGTCTTAATTATTATAAGTCATTAACCAGTTTTAACCGGTTTGAAACAATCTCGAGACTTCTCTGTAGGTCTCTATCCCTCTCTGTCTATATATAGGTGTATCTATATAATGATAATTTTTTAAAACTTTCATTTTCAATTTTTTTAGCTGCCAAACAAAGTTTCGGAGCTCGACCGATTTTGAGATGAAATAACAGCTATGGCGTCATAGTTCTACGTCAACCTTTTGAAAGCGCATCTGTTGTGAAGAAGCATGCGTAATAAAAATGCAGTACTGGTAAAAGGGGGTACAACTTTTAAAAATACATCTGCTTTCAAAGAAGCATACATAATAATAATGTAGTACTGGTAAAAGCAGGTAAAAAATTTTTCAACCAATAATTTCCAGCGGCCCATAATTTTTATTTTTTACTCGTAAATTTCGGACACAAAACCTCCTAACCAAAACAACATCATATCACCGCATGATAAAATTAATAAAAATGTCTGAATACCATTTCTTTTTCCAAAGACATGTAAGCAAATAAATAACTTAGATTTTAAATAATTATCTCCAAAGGCAAGTGATTAGCATTCTTTATTTTTGATAATTGTGGGATTCTTTTAGAAAATTAATTTTTCCCAATATTATTTTGTATGAAATATTTTTACCCATGATAAAAGAAAGAAGGAATTTCTCGGCGAATTTCAGATTCTCAAATTTGAAAGAAGTCATCCTTTTAATTTTCATTAACCATTTTTAGTTAAAGTTTGTCTTACTGTAAATATTATTATGTCTAATTTCTACTAAATGTCTAAAGCATAAATTATTTTTATAATTTCACCGGCACAGTAGACATACAATAGACATACATTACAACACTGTATGTAGTAATGATAGTAGACATTAAAGCCGAACTATTTTATTAACGTTATACCTGCTTCTGTTTATTGTATATATGAGTCTTCCTTCCAGAGTTAAATCCAGTTGCATCAAAATGACGTTTATCATTTAATTGCTCGTCACTGTAACTTCGCTCTTTCCGTTTGGAAACTGAGTAGATAGCAGGGGGTTTGTTTTAAATATCTCGTATATGATTTATGTACAAAAAAGCGTTTCAATACTTTAAAAAAATGAACATTAGGGCCGGTATGGCCTGGCTGGTAGAGTGTTAGACTGGTACTCCTTAGGTTACGGGTTCGAAACTCACCGGCCAAAAGATTCCCCGAGTGTACGGCGACTGGTGCTCGTTAAATCTGTTCGTGCTCGCAAAGTCCACCATGTCGAGAGTAATACCACTGGGGGTACTGGGTCAGAGGTGATCGTTCTCTGTTCCAGGTCTAAATTACGATTTGAGATGAATGAATGAATTTGCATGAATGAAGTCCGCCCCCTAAAAAGGGTTGTGACGTGTGAGTAGCTAAGTCGGACTCTTGGCCCTAGATGGCGCTACTTATGAAACAAGATACCTATATATCCGGCTTAAAATCTGCTGATGTACCAGCGGGGCTTATCAATGGCAAGTGCCATAAGTAACAACAGCAAAAAAAGAACTCGAGATTGTGATGAAACCTATCATTTCAGATCTCTCAAAGTCTGGAAAATATTTTTGGAACAATATATATAAATAATTCTTGCTTTTCTTGATTACAAAATAATTTATTTGATAGTGAAGATTGAAGCCTGGGTAAAGTGGCTTGAAGACCCAGGTTGTGTTTTATGTGATTTATTGGTTAACATCCTCAACAAAAGACACAGGATTATGCCATAGTGTCACAGGCCTATTAGGACTACACATAAAATTTCGCGGGAGAGAGCCGAGATCACACTCCCCCAAGTACCCGAGTTAACTTCGCTTCTACTGGAGAAAAAAGAAATACTAATATCCACAGTCAGACCACGTGGTGTTTACATGATTGGCAGCCTAACTCCGCCCAAGACGACGACGCGGGTAATTGAATTCTTAACAATATCTATCTATATGAAAACTCGATAAAACAAAAACACCTCGAGTTAGATGAAATTTGATATATAAATTTCGTAGCACTTTTGTAGATTTTTGGAAAATTCTGAATTAAATTAATTGACTTTAGGACAAAGAAAATCTGTCTATCCTAAAGTCTGTTGCTGTTGTTGTTGTTACTTATGGCAATTGCCACGGACAAGCTTGGTGACAGCCGAGTTAATTTGGCGAAAAGAATATTCCGGTAGCCGCTAGATAGTTCACGGCGTTTTTCGAAGCTCCACGTGCTTCTGGATGCACGCTCGCTCGGCTATATAAGGGACGGGTTGCCGCAATTTGGAAGCTCCTCCCGAAAGAGTAGCGACTCGTTGAGCGAGCTGATTACTTTTCTCGCTTGTTATTAGTGAGCTGTGTTTACGTTTGCTGCTAACGTTGTGTAATCGAGCTCGCTGTGATTTACTGTTTGCTGTGCTACACGATAGCTGTTTTGCAGTCTGTTTTTATTGTGCGTAAGGCTTGCATTTACGCTGTAAGTGACTGTTGACTGCTGGATTGTCTTTATCTGAAATTTTCCTTTCTCAAGTCATCCTGTAAATACTTGTAAAATAGTTGTAAATAAATTTGTTTGTTCTGTTCTCAAGTAAAGTCCATTCAATCCGAACCTGATGCCCTAAAAATGTAATAATATCATAAAAAAATGAACAAAATAATTCTTGAAAATTCAATCTTAATATTTAATCACTTATTTACTCTTTCAGAAATTGAAGCATTTAATTTTTATCGTGACTTGTAAGGGAATAATAGACATCAAAACATTGAAATATTAAAACTTTTATTTTATTGAACTTGTAAAGTGAAATACAGCATACCCATTTAAACGAATATTTATAAATTAAGTAATGTTTCATTCTATATTATGCATAAATAATTCAGTGCACTTTAATTTATTCAATAATGATTTTAATGATACTCTCTAAACATAGATGGGAGTCAGTAAAATTTTTTCCAGCAAATATGTCTCCATTCCCTCTCTAGTCTGGTGCCTTCAGGCAGCAGTCTAAGTTTGCCTAGTTAGAAATTCGCTACTGGGACCTAGTTTTACTTATCTAATTTAATAGCATCGCAATGAATTTTGAATTTAATCAAAATATAATTTTTATTACTTCTTAACATGTATTCGCGACAAACTGTCTTTCGGATAATATATATTCATGAGTTTACTAAAGATAATTTATAACCGTTTGTCTTCAATAACTACCACGGCTAGCTTTTAACATTA